>VWZP01009288.1:1455843-1553851 GCA_013396995.1 Dicaeum eximium
TCTCTTAAAATGGTCAGCTAACCTGGATTCCTTTTTCCCTTAGAATTCCTTCCCAGGGGGATGTTACCTGCCAGTCCCCCCATCCACCTCTTTGAAGTCCATTGTCTTTATTCAACAGTTCTCACTTTTATTTTCTCAATGGTAGAAATACTGAGGTTCCTGGAGGAAGTAGTTAGCTGCCAAAGAGAGAAAAAGGGAAAATTGCTCATGCTGGGTACTTCTGTGATCTTTCCTAAGAAGTGAGCTGTGCTTCAAAAATAGATAAAAAACTATCTGTAGTGTTCTAAGAAAAGGTTGCAAATTTGAGGAATTTTGGGTTTGTTTTTTTTTTCCCCTGTACACTTTTTACATCTCATTACTATAATGAACCTCCAAAACACCACTGCAACCCCCTGGTCAAGTGCGCCAAAGTGGAGTCATTGGGAAAAATAAGTGAATGTAATTTTGTGTGCTGCCCTTCTATTCACTCATGGGGCTCGAAAGAAAAACCACTTGCTTTGCAAAAGCGACTTATATTCAGAGCCTTTGAACTAATGTTCCTGCTCTGCCTGCCTCGTCCTCTGAGCATACACGCACCTTTCCAGCTAACATTTTTGTAATCTATATAAAAACATGTTCTAGCATTTCAGAGAGAGATTAGCAGGATGAAATGCTGGCAGGCACCAAGAGGGAAAACCACTTGTTTGTTTGTTTGAATATTTTACCGTACGAGACTGTGAGATATTTCCCTTTTTCCTTCTGGGAATGTTACGCCAACCATCTGAGGCTTCACTCTGTCTTCCTCTCTGCACTCAGTTCAGCCAGCACCCACATAGTTCCTCAAATACTATTAAAGATAAATGAGGCATTAATGTGCATTTGTGCACTTCAAGCTATGAGTTCCCCCTGAAAAAGAGAGCTTAACCCACATCCTCTGAGGCCCTGTTTAGTATTCCTCATGGTATCCTCGTATTTAGCATTTACCTGGAGCTTATTGCAAAAAAAAAAAAAAGTGTAAGAACTCTGCCGAGAATTAGAACCCAAACTGGATGTAATCCATGTTTGCAAATTCCCATTTTGATCCCAGGCTGCGTTTGCACACCCGCTGGCCCTAAAACAGATAAGCAGGAAAATCAACAAACTGGATTGCTGCTCCGCCGCGCCGAGCGCAACCTCACGGTATCGCTCAGCTCTCCCCGACTTCTGAGACAAATTAATAATTGTTTGTATCTCTGCTGCACCGTGGCCTGCACCAACGGGTGCTGTCACTTCTTGAAGGGCTTTGTATGGTGATGAGCTTGAAAGCTTTTTGATATTCATGGGGTGTTGCCGCCCTCCTCCCGCCCGCTGGCTCCGGGGAATCCAGCGGCTGCGTGGCGGTGACCTAACGCTTCACAGGCAGCTGCCATTTATTGAGTTTGGGAAGTCTGCAGCTCATGGAACTGCTTGCACTTGTGCAAAAAAAAAAACTTGCTCAAAAAGATGCTAAAGTGAAAAATAAGCCTAGTTTCAATGAATAAATAAACTCCTGAAGGCTTGATCTTTTAGGAGGGTTTTTAATGCTGTTTTGGCCTGGTGAGTGGCAGCAGTCCCAATAGCAGAAGGGATTTGGGATCTAATGCTATATGGCAAAAAAAGTCAAGAAAATAATATGAATTCTTATTGACCATCCAGATATTTCACATTGTATAAGATATTTCTTTCCCCCAAAAGCTTGCTCCAATCACCTTTTAAAGGTTATACTTTTATTCATAACCTTTGATTTTTAAAATTTGTTTCCTAAGATATCTGCGACATCTTATTTTCATAATCTAGCAAGGAAAGGAAGCTGCTCATTCCTCCACTGCAGCAATTGCCCGTTATAGCCCTCGAGCATACATTAATTTCTCTTTGAACACTTTCCATTTACCTCTATTGATTTGCCTCGTTTGATTTCACTTAACATTTCCTTTCTTCTCCTATCCCTCATTGCTGAAATTCATCAACTTAATAATTTTATCTTTTTGATCTTGCATTAGCCCTAGTTATTATCCAAGCTCTAGTTTAAGTACTGAGTCTTCTGTGCCACTCAGAACAAATAAAAGTAATGCTTTTTATGCCAATCTGAATCCTCATTGTCCCGAACTGTCTAACAGGAGATGCAGGGGATCAGGATGAAGTACTGGGTGTCTCTCAGGTGGGTTGTAGGTAGCAATAAAGGTGAGCTGAATTCAGGTGTAGAGCTTGGGTATTTGCCTTGGAATCAGATCTATGGAGGAGTTGAGTTTCTTTGGAAATCTGTTAAGGGGATGGCTCTGGTTGTGTAAACTCAGGAAAACAGAGATTTCCTCAGACTTGGAGCCAGCACAGCAGATGTTGGAGGGGACAGTGAGAGCTGGTGCTGTTTTTCACAGGGATGCAAGGAAAGGGAGCTTGCAGAGCCTGTCACAGAGACAGGCTGTGACAAGTGATTTCCCCTTTCTCACAGCTAAATTGATTTTTTCACTAGCCACAGACCCACTCTGGTGTAAGATATTGTAATGGCCTAGATATGTATGTGCTCCTTTGCCTAATCTGGGTGTGTTTTTAATTGCTTTCCAGCATGAGTGCCACCACTTAGCAGTAAATAGTTATCTTTCTATTCCCCCCTTACATTTTAACTACACTTCATATTTTACAAAGGTTTAGAAAAGAGAGGAAATTATTCAACAAGGATATGTCCCAGATATCATACTTATCTTTTAATAACTAGATAAATCAACTTTTCTATTCTTTTAATGTTCTCTGTTTCCCTCCAGGTCTTATTCTTTATGTCTTATGTCCCTTTATCAAGCTTCTTTAGCCATCTTAGTTGCTTTTTCCTTCATCTTTCGTGCTTCTGTAAAAATTTCCCCAGTGCTTTTCTTTGACTATTTTTCCTCCTTGTTAAGATCCTGCACTGGGGTTTTTACTCCCACATTCTTCACATCAGTATAAACAAAAAAGATCATATATATCAGTTCCTTCTCCCCATTGCTCTCTGTCTTTCTGTGGACTTTTAAAATAGATCAAAATATTGCATCATTAAAGGTGCAGAAATACTTTGTTAAATATATTGGACCAGTAATGGAAGAACTAGTCCCATGGATAAAAGGAGATAATGTGCAGGTGAAAGAATGAAATGTTGAAAGTGTAAGACCCCAAGACTTTGCTGGGATCTAAGCACACTCAGGAGCACTGAAAAATCAGGAGACTTTTTAACTGATTATAATAGAATAGAAGAGAACAGAACAGACTATTCCAGTTAGAAGGCACCTATAACAATAATTAAGTCCAGCTGCCTGACCAGTTCAGTGCAGACCAAGTTACAGCATTATTAAGGGCTTCATCCAAATGGCTTTCAAACATAGACAGGCTTGGGGCATTGCCCACCTCCCCAGAAAGGCAGTTCCAGGGTTTGACCACCCTCTCTGTAAATAAATTCTTCCTCATGTCCAGTCTGAACCTTGGCTGAAGCAGCTTTGAACCGTTCGCACGTGTCCTGTCAGTCTCAGGGAGATCACAGAACCCGGGTAGTTTGGGTTAGCAGCAACCTTTGAAAGCCATCTGGTCCACCCCCCCTGCCATGGGCAGGGACATTCTCAAGTAAAAGAGGCTGTTCTGAGCTGTATCCAACCTGACCTTGAGTATTTCCAGGGATGGGGCAGCCACCACCTCTCTGTACCAGTGTTTTACCACCCGGTAGATCAGCACCTCCCTCTGCACTCCCCTTCCTCAGGGAGCTGCAGAGAACACTGAGGTCACCCCTCAGCCTGCAGGCTAGACAAGCCCAAAGTCCCCAGGCACTCCTCACAGGACATTATTGCCAGCCTTTGAAGAAATCTACAGCTATCCCCCCAGCTGTGGAAATGTTCCTGTAGGAATAAACCAACCACAGCCTGGGGGAGCTGGGGCTGAAGCCACGGGTGCTCGGGAAAGCCGGGTCACTCCTCGAGGTGTCACTGCAAATTGCTCCATGTGAAGCAATCTGTCGTGATGGTTGCCCCATGTCCCCGAGCAGCTGGCAGAGAAAAAAGGACAAGGAAACCCTGGTGCATCATCAGTGGCACTGTGAGAGTCAGCACAACAAAATTAATACCATCTGTATCCCAATTAAATTCCACTGGCTGTGGCAGAGTGCACCACACGCGAGTGGCGTCGATTCCAGGGACTGCAGGAGCTCTGGGCCTTTTCTGTGAGCGGCAGTGTGGTAATTGTGGCATATTCACAGTGGGAAATGAATGTCATTGGGTTTTCTCTAATAGCCATGGGTAAGATCAGCCCCTCAGATTTCATGCACTGACCTTCCCAAACGAACCATGCCAGGTTTGGCTCCCCTTGGTCTTGTTACAGCCAAGATGTGGTGGGAGTTCAAACTTTAGCTGGGATATTAATTCCATGAGAAAGAGATGGCTCAGGTGCTGCAGACCTCTTTTGTCATTCAGAGGATGAGCAGAGGGTTGGCAGAACTGTGCCTTGACTGTTTTGTTTTCAGCTGGTTTGATTTGGATTTGTTGGCTGCGCTCTGCCCTGTGTAACTCCATGGAGCATTTAATCATACATTCAGCTCGGGCAATAAAACCCCACATCAGTTCTGCTATTAATTGATTTTGGAAGTCAGCTGCTGGACTGGAAGTTACCATTGAGCTCCAGAAGTGAGAGCCTGATTGAATTGCTGGGTTTACAGAATGGATTTGAACATTTGGCAGACCCTCTTTGGGGGACAGTTGTCGCTAGTGGTGCGTAAGAACCCTGGAAGCCCTCCTTGCACTGTGGAATCATTAATAACCCAGGCTAAACTGTGAGCTCCTGATTGTCAGGCAGGGTGGAAGGGGGGTTATCACTTACAGGCATCAGCAAAAGTGATTACTGAGACCTGCACGAATGAAGGAGGACCACAGAGCTTGCAGGCTCCTTCCTCAGGCTCTGGGCAAGGGCAGCGATGCTGAGTGACAGAAGGAGGGGTTTACTGGCAGTTCTGGCACTCTCTGCTGAGGGAAAAGCACGTGCAGAAAGGAGGAGCAAGCCTTGACTGGAGCAGCGTGAAGGCTGCATGGTTTGGGCAATCCAGCTGCTGGAGCTGCAGCTGAAGAACCTTGAATTTGAGCCAGTGCTGCAACTGGGAGAGGGCAGAAGAACCTGTGAGCGTGGGTTGGAAAGCTGGAACTGGAGCGTTGCCTTGAACCGTCTCAGTCAGGTGACACATTGCACCAGCTCTGTTCCTTTGCTTTCCAAAAGGTACCAGTATGCCCAGGAAGGATTAAACTGGTTTGGCATCTTGTTGGCCTAAAGGATGGAAAGTGAACTCGGTCTCATGGCAGTTGTATCCAGCAGAGCCTCGTGTGTGAGTGATTTCCTTTGTAAGGTGTGTGGCATCTGCCAAAAAGCAGAGCTTTATAACACCAAAGGCAGTAAATTACTCTTCTCTTGACTTCAGATAAGCATGTAATTAGGATAAACTAATAGTGCTGGTGTTTTTTGTCCCTGCTGGAGAAGCCAGCTGAGCCTGTTCCCCTCTGTGCTTGCAGGGTACCAGGTTGCCTACCGCCTGGCCAGCAGCAGCCCCAACAAGTTCACCACGGTGGAGGTCGGCTCCACAGTCCGGCAGTTCACAGCCACAGACCTGAGCCCAGAGTCAGCCTACATCTTCAGGACATCTGCCAAGACCAGGCAGGGCTGGGGGGAGCCTCTGGAAGCCACGGTGATCACCACTGAGAAAAGAGGTAATGCTTGCAAGCCAAAGGTTCAGGGAATTTCTGTGCCTGCCCTGGAGCCTGCGCTGCACTCAGGGGGATTTTAACAGCAGGCTACACCTCCTCCTCCTCACCCCATAAACCTGCCCCAATCCATAGCAACATCATGATTTGAGAAAGCAAGGCAGACTTTTATGAGACACAGTTCTTCTAACCTGCCGGGCTGTTGGAATTGATTTTTCCATCAGCTGCTATATTGGCCATGTGCAGCCTCCTTTTGCAGCCAGATGGGTTTAGGTTTTTTCTTTTTTTTTAGCTCTCTCGTTTTCTAGAAAGATTGCAATCTTAAGAAAGTAAGTGATGGATGAATTATATTGATTAGGGAACGCAAAATGAGAGGCAGTGGTGTTGCAGAATTTCTCCACGACTCCTCCATTGTGCCTCAGCCCTGACCTAATGTGTTTGTAATTACTCTGCCCTTTCGCTGCCACACGCTCCAGCAGAGCCTTTGCATCTGCATTGCCCAGACTTTTTCTGCTTCTTGCATCAGCCATGAGATGGTTGTTAGCATCCTGACTCTCCAGACCAATTCTGCTCTAAAGGAATCTAGAAGGTGGCATTTATATGTGTGTGTAAATGAAACCAGATGCTTTCATACCAAATGTACCAAAATGTGAAAGACATGTAAGGTATTACAGGATCTGCTCTGCATCACTGCTTGTTTTTAATGCTTTGGCTCAAGGAACTGCTCATTCCTCCAGTTTTAGAACTGATCTGTAGAGCTTCAGTTAAAAAATTTGTATTTTGTACTTGTGCATGAAGATTTAAATTTTTTTGTTTGTTTGTTTGTTTGTTTAATTCAGAGGTAAAAGAGGATCTGTTGGTGAATACGTTGGTGGAGAACAAGATTGTGGTTTTTTCCCTGGTCTTGCACATAGGCCATGTTCCACTGCAAAGAATGTATCTGCTCTCTTGAGCTGGCAAAATCAAAAGAAGCCACAGTAACTCTGCCAGCACCACTGGGTTTTGTGCCATACAACGTCTGGATATTTATATTTTTTAAGTAAAATTCTCACTCAAAAACTGGAACCATACAACTCCCATGCCTCATAAAAGTCACAGTTCAGAGAGTAGCACACTCCAGCAGGTCACCAGGCCAGACCTCCACAGACACCTTTCAACTGCTGTTAGAATTTCTGCATGTGCTTGTGGGCCTGCTCTTGGTTCTTGCCCAAGTTTTGCACTATAATGCAACCAATGGCATTTGTTTTTAATTCCTAAAATGTGCCTGATAAGCAGTCATTTGTTTAAAGTCCTTTCTACACCTTGCAAATTATTTATTGCAGGAGTAAGGATTTCCCATTCTATTTGCCAACAATGTCTTCCTGATTATTTTCTTTTAACACTTCTAAGAAGAGAAGCTGATGTTCAGCTACCAACAGCAAGAGCCTGTGAGGTGCATTTCAGCTACTCCTGGCCTGTTTGGTTGGGTTTAAAATTCCCTCTGGCAAAGCTCTGCAGGTCATATGCAGCCTTCCCAGTGCCTAGCAGTGCAGTCCTCAGAGAAAGAACCTCTGGAGATGTATTAGGAAATTGGAAGTGCCTCTGCTAAAGATACTGTCCATCAAAGAGATTTATCAGCTCAAGGTTTCTCCCACCCCTGTCTGATTGCTGTCAAAGGGGAGGCTCAAAGCCTGACATGTGGCGGCTTCAAAAAAAAAAACCCGCATTGCCAAAAAATGTGAATTCTCGAAGTTCAGAGCCTCTCCTGCTCAATAAAATGTGCTGAGATTCCCCAGACTGTGGACAAGGATGCACAATAGCTCAAAGCAGAACTCCCAGCTCCACTGTGGGAACAATGACCCCTTGTTGCTATCAATGCTTTAGGGTTATCTTGAGTACCCGAATCACAGTGTAAGATGATCCCTTTCTCTTTTTGATGGACAGCTCTGCTGGGCCTCTACGTGCTTTGGAACCACAAGTTTACTGATCCCATATAAAGTATAAGGACAACAATGTGTTTTCTCACATCAGCAAGAATTATAAAAGGGGATGGTAGAGAAAGTTATGCAGTGCAGCTATTCTGCTAAAAAGAAATTAACCTGAAATGTGTATACATGACAATAAATATTCTAGAATGAAAAAAGATCTAATTCCTGTTAAGAAAGATGTATTTCATATCCTCATAGTCCTTGATACTAAGTTAGACAGACACAAAAATTCTCTTGAAAATTAACAAAATTGGTCACTCTTGCCCTTGTAAATTCCTTGGTTAATCCCAGTGTAAATCATTACATTTTGCAGTGCTGCCTGTGATTTATAGATCCCAAGTTACATTGTGGCTGTGTTCTCCAGAGCCTCTGCTGCAGTGCTTTGAATCTGCACTTCAGAACAGTCAACACCAATGATCAGCGCAGAACTGAGTCAAAAAATTTAAATGTAGCAAGAAATTAAAAGTAGTCTGTAGAGTCATGTGGCCTGGTGGAGTCAAGCCTGCACTGACAGTCTCACCTTAGCAGTTGCTTGTGGCTAAACTCCCATAAATAAACTCTTTATCCTAATGGGTTTGTACAAACAGTCAGGGAGTATATCCTGCAACACGGGAGATTTTAAGATCTCCCATTAACAGCAGAAGGAAACCAAATCATGGGAGACTGACTGCAAGATCTGACCTGCCCAAAAGTGCAGAGCTTATCAGCAGAATGTATAAAATCCCTGCATGACTCTCCCTGCCTGGCATGGAATAACCCCGTGTCCCTGTCTCCGCCTGTCAGTGTAAGGCGCTGACCTTTCGCGTCCTGCCGCTGCTCGCAGGCTGCTGGCACCCAGGGCTTCCTCCAGCTAATAGCTTACAAGTCTTTGGGCACTGATGTCAGCGAGAGCAGGCTGCAGAGAAATGCCAAAACATGCAGGAAATGGTTTTAGGGGCCGGCAGGGAAGCGAAGCGCTGGCCGCGCGGAGCTGTGAGGAATCAGAGGTGTGTTTATGGAAACAAGTGCTGATGAAGTTGAATTGAATTGCTTCTCAAAAGCAAGTCACTGCGGCGTCTCCAATCAATTTCTGCTTTATTACATGCCACACATTTTAATCAGAATCAATAATCTTCATGATAAACAATTAAACAATTATTCCTCACTCTATAGAGTTTCTCTATTGAAATCGATGGAGTGCGCAGGCACGGTGACGGGAAAGGAGATCTGTAATGAAACAGTTGGAGGCTGGCATGCTTACACCTGCATTGCCATTCCCTGCTCATCCAGAGCTGAGAGGGTAATTACTCTGGAGACATCTCCCTCAGCACTGCCTGGTTTGACTTTGCAGGTTCAAGGTTAGTGGGTATGAAGGGAAGAGCTGGGGAGCTCTGGAAGGGACCTGTATCAGGTGCTCCAGCCTCAGCTCTGTGCTGGTTCCAGGCTGGGGTTTGGAAGCAGCAGCACCAGGAGCTGCTGATGTTCCTGGTTCCTTGCCTAGTGCAGGAATTTGGCAGCAGCTGTGTGTGCTTGGAGTCTGCCACACAATAGCCTCTTCCAGCTCGCCCCTTCCTCTTCCTCATGCCTCTGCTGGGGGAAGAGGACCCTGCATAGCACAGAGAGAGCAGAGTTCCTGGTGCCAAGGAGTAAGAACAGGTTAAAAAATGAGCTAATTTATACACAGATTCTGTCAAAAGAGCAAGTGCAGCCAGAAGCACAGCTGAGTTTCATTAAAGATTGCCATGCTTTGCTTGGCTACCAGTCCTCATGATTCTTCTTTAACCTGCCAGGTCCTGACTCCTCCAGGTTTGAGGTCCACTGTGAGGAAGGTTTATATCCTGTGGTGACCTTTGATGCAAGGAGATAAAAATCAGTTTTACTTCTCCTCTTTGCAGTAGAAGGTTAAGGAATGGGATGGCTGTATACTTCATGTGGCAAACATAACAATTCAATGCCCTGTGGCTTTACCACTGTGAAAATCTGACTAGGCTGTCACATTTCAGTTGTTTTGAATTTCCTCTCTAAGTTATGCTTTGATTACAGAACGACCAGCACCTCCCAGGCAGGTGCTGGCCCCTCAGGGTGACGTGTCCTCCCGGAGCCTGGTGCTGACGTGGGTCCCTGGCAGCGACGGCTCGTCCCCAATCCGATATTTCACAGTCCAAGTGCGGGAGCTGCCACACGGAGACTGGCACACCTACTCCTCCTCCATCAGCCACGAGGCCACATCCTGCCTTATTGAAAGGTACCCATGATCCCAGGCTAGCACAGAAATTCCCATACTTCCCCACTAGTTAGGAAACCAAAACAAGCATCACTCAGCTTCGTGTTCTTTTTGGGGGAGAGAGGTTAAGTGAGGCCACTGCTCCCATTTTAGAGGTGGTGTTATGAACAGCAGTTGAGAGATTTGCTGAAGGTCATGCAATAAATCTAATTAAAGTTGGACTATAGTGCATCTTTTTGAAGCCTTTCCTGGAAGCCCAGCACCACAGATAACACTACTCAGGCTAAATCATATGTAGCTACACAGTGCTCTGTAAAATACAACAGTTAAAAATCCTTTCAGTAGTGACTGATGTTAAAATCCACTCTGAATGCTGCATTGCAATTATCTCTATATAAGCTTTTCCAGATGAAATGAGAACCATTTTTATCTGTGTTTTCCATACCGAAGTTTATAGATAGCATCAGAATGTTTAAACTTTGTTATTCAGGCTTCATTATATCCTCTGCAATACTGGTGTAATTAAAGTCCTTGTAACATCAGTAGAAGTAATTGAATGGCTACGAGCAGGTACTTGTTTTGCTGTCCATTTCCTCTGTTGACAAGCCAGTACAAATCAGATTATTTCTAAAAGGCCGTGAGCTTTAGGAGAATCAGGTATTCCGAGCATTCAGGTACAGATTTTTTGGGTCTGTTATTAAAAGCATTGGTGGCTGTGGTATATGGCAGCTCACTGGTTCTGTGCCAGTATCTTTCCAGCCAAAACCTGTAAAAACAAGGAAACCATTTATATCACTTAGACTTGACATTGGCATGACTGAAAACAAAAGATCAAAAAGGATGATTCCCATTAATCAAGTTGCTGTAGGTAAGTAATTCTGTCCTGATAGGGTGGCACTGCTGCAAGAGATTTCCTCTCCTCCTTACCAAAAGCACTTTCCTGTGGAAGTCCAGAAGAGTCATGGATGAGAGTGCTGCCCATCAGAATGCATTATCCTTGATGTTTAATCATTCCTTACAAGTAACTTGGGTTTGTAGTCAGTGTTACATCTGCCAGTGGATGGTCAGACACTACCAATTAATTAGTGAAATCCCCCGTAAGTTACTGTTCTGCATTTCAAACCTCTGCCTGCAACTCCAAAGGCAGCCTCCCCTTCACCTCCCCTGCCAAGCCAAGGCAGAATCATCTTTGCAAGGTTATGTCAGCTGGAAATCACTCTTTGCATATCTTAAAGCACCACACAGATAAAAGAGCTGCATGGAACCTGTTGTCCCTGTCTTTATCAAATAATCCAAGTAATGGCATTAATTTGGGATTCAGCAGGAGCAAAATGCAGTGATCAAATGGTGTGGTGTAGGGGATCAGTCAGGAGCTGGCACTCTGAATTCCAGAGCCTGCTGGGCACTGGCTGACCCTGGGCAGGTCTCCTGCCTCCTCCCCACCCGTGCTCGGAGGATGGGCTGGCCCAGGTGGCTTTGGAGGAAATCTCAGCAAAGCACCTCGAAAGCCAAGCTCTGCACAGCCCTGCAGAACTCAGAGAGCAAACCCCACTCGTGGCTGCTCCATGAGCTGCAGCCTCAGGTCTATGTTCTGGTGCCCAATTCAGCAACAAATCCATGAGTGTTTCTGGGAACTCAGGGCAGGGGACATCTGGTAAGGTGCTGGTGGCAGCAGGGATGGGAGCACCTGGGAATCTGGGGGAGACTGCAGAGAAGAGGCGATGGGGAGAGGAGACAAACTGCTCAGTGACTCTGTTTGGCAGTGGGCAGGATCTCTGTGGAGGACAAGTTGTGATGAGGGAGGGAGATTTCATCCTCAGCCTTGTTTCCCCCATTGCACAGCCTGAACCCGTTCACCTCTTACAAACTGCGAGTGAAGGCCACCAACGACGTCGGGGACAGCGACTTCAGCGCCGAGACAGAGGCGGTCACCACCCTGCAGGATGGTAAGGGAGGAGGAGGAGAGGCACACTGGGGGCATCACCGAGGGGTGGGGGCTCCCCAGGGCTCCTGGAGCCACTGCAGGGTGTTCTCCATGGAGACCTGAGTGCAAACCAACAGCCAGAGCAGTTTTGTCCACGGGAAGTTGGCACAGGTAGCAGCGAGATACGGCTGAATTAATAGGCAGCCTTTAAGTGTCCTGCTGTGCCCTCTGATAATGAATCATACTTTCAGGAGTCTCAAAATGGATTTAAACTTCGTTTGATTGGCTTCCAAACTCTGCACTAACCATTATCTTTGCAGAAATTGAATAATTTACAAGAGAGCATTAAAAATAAATGTAGAACCCTGCATACATTTGAAGAAGTTTCTTCAATTGTTTTCCCCTCACAATCCACGTCAGTCTGCAGAATGGCAAAATTGCTGAGGTATAAGTAAGAAAGAGTATGAAGCTCCTGGAAACATGAGCATTTAATCCTGCAGATCAGGACTAATAAACTGTGAATGACATTGACAAGGCTTTTATTTTTAGCCTTAGAGATCAGCTTCTAATTCCTTGATTGTATAAAGTCGATGCCTGAATGCAGAAGTAGCTCTGATGTCTTGAGTGGAGGAAGGAACTCTGCAAAAGTAGGAAAAGCATCAGTATGTGCTTTTACCCTGGGAAATTGGGTAATCCTGGCATACATACATGGATAAATACAGATATGTGGGTGCTGTGAGGTGGTGGTAGGACATAAAGAAATGGCCTGGTTGCACCAGGGGAAGTTCAGATTGAATATTAGGGAAAATTCCTTCACTGTAAGGTTTCTCAAGCACTGGCAAAGGCTGCTGAGGGCAGTGTTGGAGTCCCCATCCCTGGAGGGATTTGGAAGCCATGTACATGTGGCACTTGGGGACATGAGTTAGCAGTGGCCTTGGAAGTGCTGGCTTAATGGTTGGACTTGATGGTCTTAGAGGACTTTCCCAACCCAAATGATTCTATGGTTATATGTATATATATGGTGCTAGGTGTGAGTGGTGAGTTAGAAATGACACTGAAATATAAAAATAGGAAGCCATTTTGCCAGGGAATGTGATGCCAGGGAAATCAGAAGAACAGGGAAAGTACAGAGCTCAGGACCATGGGATGTTAAACAGGAACCCATTTAATACCTGACTAATGTGCTAAGCAGCCCCTTAAAGGCATCCTCACTCTCCACCTTCCTGCACAGCAGCAGCAGGGTCAGTGCAGGCTGTAACTGGTGCTAATGAGGCAGCACTGACCCACTGTTTTGGAATTTTAAATTTCATTTTAAGTTCTCTTTGAATTTAGCTACAGTGGATCCAGAGTTGTGCTTGGCCTCCTCACAATACAACAGGGAAAAAACTGTGAAAGCTTCTCACCTCCTCAGCAAACTGAGCATTTATTGTGCTGAGCAACCCCAGTGCTGCCACTTGAGCATTGCACTGTGGAGGGCTGTGGGCTCCTGATAAGCCTTTGCTTCGTGTCCTTGAGCTGCTGGGGAGTGTCTGGGAGTGCCACAGGCCATGGGCACAGGAAGGGGTTAAGCTGTGGTAAATCAAGCTGTCCTGACTAAAATAATGTGAGACTGTGTGACACACACTCCTAAATTCAACCTGGGCTTGCCCCAGAGGTGGCAAAAAATCTTCTGGAAAATATGGGAGTAGTTTTCTCACCCATTGGAGCCAGCACGTGGCTGATTTAACTTCCTTACAGATGGGCATCTGGTGGTCTGTGAGCAGCTGGCTGCTGCAGCTTCCTCCAGGTTTATGCCCTGAGCTTTTTTACTCTGCCCAAGCTGCCAAGGCCACGGGTAGAGCAAGGGATGTAAGAGGAGTGCCAGGATTCTCCCTGGGTTCCAACATCCACATCCCCCATGCTGCTTTTCCCCACAAAGCAGCTGGGATGGAAGATTTCCTTCAGCAGTGAAGAAAAAGAACCTGATGAATGAAATAAAAGCTGCCTCTTTTCCACCCTCTTGCTGTAACTGCTTTTGCTTCCTTTTTCTCTTGTTTAGTTCCAGATGAACCACCCAGTTCTGTGCTGGTAACTCCCCACACGACTTCCTCTGTCCTTGTGCAGTGGCAGGTAGGTAAAATGAAAAATTCTCATGTTCCTGGGAACAATTTTTTGGCTGCTTTGACTTGTTGAATTTAAAGGTACATTGCCAGGGACATTTTCTTGAGCTGGAAGTATTGTACTAACATTGAAGGACTGCAGCTACTTCCTTATTTGCCTGATCTAGCATAAATTTTAGTGATGAATGGAGATTCCCGTCAGTTGCTTTTACTTTGTGCCCCACTGGAAGGTAAAGGAATGTCAAGATTGTTACTTGTCAGATTCTCCTGCCCTTTCATTGCTATCCATGGATGTGCATCCTTACACGGAAAATCTTCCACGGAGCGTGGTGCTGGTAAGATCAGGTAATCAAAAGCTCCCGTTGTGCACAGCCTCCTCCTGCTGCTGGAATGATCAGAAGCCTGAGATCAGTGCCTGAGATCCCATTCATACCTCTGAGGAGCTCCACATGCTCTCTTGACTCTTTGAGAGGGAAACACTGAGTTTCTTCAGAGAAAAGAAAGGAAGTTTGAGCTCTCCGCAGTCCCTCCGGGTTGGATGGGGAAGAATTTGTGTCAAGTCTGCATTTTATATTGGCATTTCCTCTGCCTTCCTTTATCTCTCAATCCTGGCCTCCTGGGAGATGCAGGAACATTTTGTGATCCAATGCCTGAGGTTTCTTTTTGCAGAGTGGGCATTAATAGAGGGACCCCAGTGGGGTGCACTGCACATTATCCATAACCCATCCTGGAAAGCC
This sequence comes from Dicaeum eximium, assembly GCA_013396995.1. Taxonomy (NCBI): domain Eukaryota; kingdom Metazoa; phylum Chordata; class Aves; order Passeriformes; family Dicaeidae; genus Dicaeum; species Dicaeum eximium. The sequence goes on from VWZP01009288.1 coordinate 1,470,467, forward strand.
TCTGCCCACCCTGCTCCCCAGACAGTGTCCCCCACACGTAATAAGGATGACTTTGGACAGATTGCATTATAGTGAAAAATGTACACATGCATTTACAGTACAGATGGGACTCCTTGCATTTTTGGAAGAAAAATATACGGATGAGGGTGTGTTTATTGCTGTGCAGCAGCACTTTAAAGTCTGCCTGGCTGTGCTGCTGGTGCCTGGCCCCAGCTCACGCAGGATAATCCAGCAGCAGCCTTGCTTACAGCATGTTGAGCAAACAGGAGACATGCTGAGCACTTTCACCAAAGGAATTATGGAGAGATTCAAATCTACCTCCCCACCTACAACAAGAGCCCTCAGGAAAGGGGAAAAAAGAGCAGGAAGAGAGGACAAAGAGGATGTGAGGCGCGATGGACCGCAGAAATAAACGTTCCCCCAGCTGACTGATTACTGGTGTGTAGTTAATGTGAAATAGGTGGTTGTTTAGGTAATTGGATGCTTTTCATTTCATGAAAGTGAAATGGGGTTGTTGTGCCAGAGCCATCTCAAGGGAGTTGTGGGTGATTATATGTCATTACCACACGTATATTAATAGGTCCTGGTAATTCAACCGTACTATATTTTTCAAATAAACAAAAATCTTCAAGTCCCACAATAGCCTCCAATTAAGAGGAACTTTCACAGCAGTGTCTAAGAAATAGTGTAAACTGAAAACAGCAGTCAAGCTAAATGGGAGAGTGGATTTCCAAGCAAAGCTAAATTTTTAACTTTGAGCTGTGTTAATAATTCACAAAACAAACTCTCGATGCACTATCTGGGCTTTCAGCTGCTTGGTCCAATCAGTCCATTATTTTTAAATTTAAAGGAGGAAGAAAATAAGTAATTTCCAGTGGGGTCTGTTGTATCAATAATGCAGGGTTATTTCAAATGTTCCGGAGGATGTTACATTTAACATCAGGATCATGTACTGTTCTGCTTCTACCTTAGAGAGAACAATTATTCAAACTTACATTTCAGTCTTTATTTATTTATTTATTTCTCTTTAAACAGCACAAAAGTGTTTCTCTTACTTCTGTAGAACATTATGGGCTGCCACTCATAACCATTTTACCTATTTCAGCAGATCCCCCAGGCCTCTCTACAAAATCCTAAATAATCCATTACATCAAAAGCAGAGTTTTGTCCACAGAAGACAGATAGGAAGGGGAAGACCTGACCTTTTAGCAGAGCACCCTTTCCAGGAAAGAATCATCATTTCCATGGCAAAAAGAGAGACAGTTGCAAGCTATTTATTTTCTGAGCTTTCCTGTCCTAAAGCTCAAGGAAGGAAAAAAAAGGAGAATCACATGATAGCATAAGAAAACAATGATTGCTCTCATAAGATCACTGTTGGGTCACAATGAGAAATTAAGTTTTACCTGTCAGGCAGTTGCATGGCAGAGCAGGGAGTCACAGTCTCCTCCTTACTTCACCAGAGTTTTCTTTTAAGAGTTCTGTAGGATATTCCACGTCAACTTTTTTTTTTTCCCCTAAATTTGAAAAAAGTTTATTAATAATTAAAATTGGAAAAGTCATAGGTAGGTGAGGACACTGCTGTGCTGTGGAGCCCTTCTCTGCAAGGGCGCCATCAGGGCTAAAGTAACTTCAGTGTAATACAGAAAACAGAAAGTCAAAAGATTGGAAAAGGAAAAAGAAGGTATCAGGAGAGAGATACTGATAATTTCCAGTAACCTCATCTCATCTTCTTGCACAGGGGGGTGTTTCAGCTGGTCCATGAGCAGTAACATCATGGGGCAGCCCTGGAGAAACCTGGCACTTTATTTGGTCTATTTTCTTAGTCCCTTGGACAAGGGGCTCTCAGCCTGAGCCTAGGAAAGGCTGCTGTAGGAGAGCTTGATTTATTTGCCTTGTAAAATGCAGTCGTAGAGGGAATATGATTGCCCTTTCTAAAATACATCACAGGAGTAAACACCCCACAGGGAGAAGAACAATTTAACCCAAAAGGCAATGTTAGCACAGGAACAAATGGTTAGAAACTGGCTGTGAATTATTTAGATGAGAAATTAAATGAAGGTTTCTAACTGCCCGAGTGGTGAGGGAACAGCTTCCCAACAGGAATAGTGGGGGGCTGAAGGATCAGCTCCAGTTCTGGTGGGGGTTGTTCTGTCTGTGAAAGAAGCACTCAGCAGGTGGGGTTCTGAGAGGGGAGGTCCCAGCCCTGATGATCCTCAAGGTCCCTCTCAATCCTGTATCCACAGCTCCCTACTGCAGGTGCCAAAGAACAGGGAAAAGTGGTCAGAGCTTTGCCAGGGGATGGAGCACAATGATGAGCATGGAACAATGATGAGTAGGAGATCTCCACCCAGGCAGGGCAAGTGAAATTTGGGAGGGGTGCAAAAGAAAGCAGCTTCTTGCTGGAGCTCCTTTTCCTGGTGGCTGTGTAGTTTCCTTATACTCTGGTTCATGTAATTTTTTTTTTTTGGTTTTCACAAACTGCAGTCTTTCTACTTAATTCCCTCAGCCAAAGCGAGGTCCTTGGCACTGAGACAGGACAGTCCTCTCCCTCCTCTTGCCATTGTAATGGAGTAATGGAAAATTCATGTCATTTCTGGAAGCAGAATGCCAGGTTATTACCAAAGATCTTCCTCCTTTCTATCAAGATGTCCTTACTTTCTTCATTAAAATTACATGGGGCATTACCTTCCATTGTGACAGAGTTTCACACCAGCAGTTAATTTTTACACAACGCTTTTCCTTAGTAAGTTCTCAAGGCTGGTAGGGATCTTTCTGGATTAAAGGCAAGATCATCATTAAAATCCTTTTCATTTATACTTTCAGCCCCTTAAATTTCAGTTAAAGAATCTTTAGAAGATAAATGGCTCAAGGCATCTCTTCTCTGCAGTTCTTAGCCTGCATTAGACTCAGTAAAGTAATTTTCTTTTCCAAAACATGACGAGTCCCTTTGCTTGTCTCTACTTAAGCAAGCCACCCTGATACAAATCTCCTTTTCAGTGTGCCAGCTGTGTATCTGTAGCTGAAGGAGGGTGTGAGGGGCTGCTGGAGGAGCCTTGCTGAGGTGTTTTCTCTTTGAGCATCTCCCAGCATGTTGCAGAAGGAAAAAAACTCATATTTGAGCCGTCCCATGGCTGTATGTGCCAAACTCATGGAGGAGCCCTTGGTTTTCCTTTGTGCCCACACTGTAATGTCTCTCTAAATGCCTGTATGAGGTTTTTAGTAGACCTAATTTTGTCTTCCTAATCAAAGCCAGAACAATTTTTATTATTCCTTTTTATTTTCCTTTTTATTTGATCATCAGTCTTTCAGTAAAATGATGCCAAATAAAGACTGTCCTGTGAGCAGTCCCCAAGGAAAAGAAAGAAATTCTGCCTGTGACAAAATCATTTCTTTCCTTTTGGAAGCAGTGAAACCCTGTTTGGCTGTTCTAGTGTTGGTGGAAGGCAACCTGCATTTCCAGGGTGTGCTTATTTATACTTTCCATCCCACCCAGGTTTCTGTGGGCCAGGAAGGAAAGGAGCTTGGTTCATGGGGTGGATTTTTCAGTCAAGAGCCTTTTGCAATGGCCACAGCTGAGCCAAACCCTCAAAGTTGCCTTTAACTTGTGCTTTTCAAACCACACCACCTTCAACCCCGTGCATTATTAATGTCAGTTTTCAGCAGAGCACAGAGCCCCTGCCCCTGGTGAAGTTTCTGCTGCCATGCACATCCTAACCAGCCTGTTCTTCACCTGGGTGTTTTTCAGCCCCCCAGAGTGGAGAGTCTGAACGGGCTCCTGCTGGGATACCGCATCTACTACCGGGAGCTGGACTACGACACCGGGCCTGGGGCAGAATCCAAAAACGTCCAGAACCCCTCAGCTCTGAGAGCTGAGCTCACACGTAAGCCTGTGCTTTGCACCTTGAAATATCTGATCTGTCCTTACACCAGGCACTGCACCCCCCTCCTGCCCCCTGGAAATAAAATGTAAGTCTAAGAGTGCTGGGAATAATTCAGGTTTTCCACAATCAGCCTGAAGATGCTGAAAAATGCAAGGGGCTTCAGTGTGATCAGCATTGTAATGGTCTGTGCTGATCTCTGCCAGCGTGCTGAAATTGATGGTCTGTCCCCTACGTACCCTCTGATTTCCTGCTTCCCACCACCTCCACTTCATAATTACCCTGGTGCACTTTGTTCTGCCTTCAAATGAGAGACACTTCATTTTCCTCAGCTGGCAACTTTTTCCTTTCTCGCTGTTTTTTTCAATAGTTTTTATAATTGGCATTTTGTTTTTCTTTTTACGGTGTGAGGAAAACAGCTGAGGAGAATTTTAAAATAGAATTTTTATAATTTCAAAGTGCTCGTCCATATTTTAGGAGAAGATAGGAAAGATGAGCAAGAATTTTTAGGTGCTTGCTTTCCATGTTAGTCACTGGGATTTATGGCTCACATGGAAAGAAGGTGGAGAGGGAGAGGAATAATAGAAAAAAATGAAAAGGCTTTTTAGATAAAGGCTAGAAAGGAAATCAGAGAGAAGAATAGGCAGAATAAGATGATATGAGGCAGACATGTGAACACTCAGTAGCTTGAAAAATAAGGTCCAGCAATGAGATGTGCTCGTGGAGGGACCAGCTTTTGTCCTCTTTGATGTCACTGGAATATTCAGAATAAGATAATACTCCAAGAGCAGCAGAATAGGGTTCAGTGAGACTATTTTAATATCTTACATCATCTGCCATGCTTTCCTGAACCCATAGAAGTGATTTCTACAAAAGCAAGAGTGAATTTTAATGAGGGTGTGGATAAGTGTGTGTTTTAAATATAAAGTAGCACCTAACTCTGACCTCACTTACAGGGTCAGAGCTAATGAGACTTCTCAGACTGAGCAGCTTGAACAGGACAGAGATGTAAAGCTCTCATAGGTGTAGGAATGCAGAAGGGCTTTTCTCAGACAAAATCTGAATGGCTGACAGCGTACATTAGGAAATAATAAATTTGGATGCTCTCACAAGATGGGGAGCCTGTGAAACCATCAAGTTTTGTGTTTTCCCTCTTCTTGTCTGGCCCTGCAGCAATGTTCCTAATCACTGTAGAGCAGAAAAAATGAGCTGTACCTCTCCAGGGAGTCAAGAGACAGAGAGCAAGGGGTGGAGACAAATGCATTTTAAAATAAATTTCTCTCTTTCTCCTCATAATTCTCACCTTAGAACACCTCTGTTCCTCACTGACCCACAGTTTTGCACAGCTTAGCATATTATTGCAGTTCACTCACAGCAGGAACTTTGAATTCTTTAAGTGAAACTGTGGGAAATCAAATTCACGCTTAAAGAAGCAGGTCCTGCCCTGGTGTCAGCGTTCACTTTGTGGTCCATGTTCCAGCCCAGTACTCTGCAGCTCTTCAGGTTTTGAATTTTGCATCTCGGGAAATCGGGATGTAATGCACCACCAAGAGCTCTCGCCCCTAGAAAACATTTCCTTTTTACTCATTTGTTCTATTTAATCTAAAAGCCAGAACATCTTTGTGTTGTGTACTTGTGAGTTCTCTGTTTGAGGAGGAAATGAAACAGCCCCATGTGGGCGAGATGCTCTCAATGTGTTACAAGAGAGTGATGTGATTTTATTGCCCTTCAAGGTATATTCCTAAAGCTTAAACTGTGTATGGGTGTGCTGCCTCATTTGCCTCTGTCTCTGCTGTACATCATTTGCAATAACTATTTCCTTGCACTGTAACAAGCTTTCTGCTTTGCTTACCCTGAATAGCCCAAAGCAGCTTCAAGACAGTGAACAGCAGCTCTGCATTAACGACGTATGAATTAACACGTAAGTGCACACTGCCTTCACTTGAGACTCTTTGTAATGGCTCAAAATATACCATGGGCAAACTCCTGTGGCTCTCCTCTGTGGATCCAGCAGAAATCAACACAGATTAATGACTCTGGCTTTCTCCAGTTTCTTTTTCTTCAAGCCTTTGCTTCCCCTACACCCAGAGACATCGATGATGCAAATAGGTAGCTGTGGTAAAAATGTGGCTGCTGGGAGGGTAAAACATTAGTGACTGTAACAACTCAGCGTTGCTGATGCTAAATGAATTTTGATTCAGTTGCTACATATTTTGCAGTCCATCTGAGTTTAGCTGTATCACATCATTAGTCCTATGATTCAAGCATTCCGATGCTCGGGCATTCCGTGGAGTACAAGGCCAATTTAGAAAGGGCCCAATGAATTTATGTGCATCTCCAGAGGTGTTTTCAATTGGAAATGAATAAAATAACATTCGACAGAGTTAAAAGGCAAGTTGCTTTGTGGTGATGATGGTTCACTAGATAGGTTTTGCCCAAGGCTTTTGAGTCACAGATTGTGATGGGCTAAAAAAAAAAGAAAAAATGAAGCCCGATCCCCACTGAAAGTTGCATGCATGAACTCTCATGTTCCATTTTCTTCCACATCCAGTTAACACTAAAATCTCCCTTGGGACTTCTCGTGGCAGAAATAAAGTTTCTCTGTGCAAGCTGCCCCCTACTATATCTGTGTATCTTACTATTGTTTGTTTATGAACTCAGCACTGTTATTTCTGATTTGCTTGCTCCATCTTTTGTAGTTCATCTAAATTTAGTGATATCACATTTAAAAAATTGGGGGTATATATTAGATATCATTTACAGTATGCCCAAGACTGGGGAATGATGCTGAACTCGCAGTCAGATATTGGAGCACAACACTTATAAACAGTTCTGTGACACTGAAAATAGGCAAACTTGCCTGATTAGGCTTTTTGAACCTTACCACACCAATGGCATGGTGTCAGCCCCCGAGTTAAGGGGACTCTGATTCATAGATAGCAGGGAAAATTATTGGCAAAGGGAGAAATTTGGACCTCTGGCCATGCGTGTCTTAATTCAATGCTCATTTAAATAGGGCAATTTATATTATTGATTGCTCTCTTACTCTAATTTCCCTGTTAAGTATTGTAGATGATAAATATATCTGTTGGGATTGATTCTTTCATCCTGAAAATACAAAATCTGAAACTGCTCAGGCGCTGCCTCCCCTAATGACGTTGATGTGATTCCACTCCACCCTCGTTGCATCTGTTAATTACCCCCAAACAATTGGGTTTTTTAGATTTTTTTCACGCTTCTCTCACTCTCCCGCCTCATCTGTCAGAGTAGTTTCTCTGTGTCAGCAAAGAAATTTGTTGCCTGGTGGCCAAGTGGAGTCCAACCTTAGATTCTCCTTTCTCCTTGTGATTGATGGCGGGGCTGCGGTCACAGAGAAGGTCCCTGTGGAGTTCCTGGAATGGGTTCCCCACTGCAGCTCTCCCTCTGCACCTGCTTCAGCTGCTCTAGAGCAGTGCAGTTGCCAAATGCCCCCCTAGATGAGCATTCCAGGGATTAGGCAAAGGCTAGGCAGGCTCTTTCCTGCCAGTGCAGATCAAAATGAGACCTTATGGTGACATTCAAAGGCAAATCCTGCCCTTTTCTGCACTTAAGAGATGTTCCTCTAGTTAGTTACCCATGAGAAATGGGTATATTCCAAGAGAAATTGTTATTCCTCTTGCTGGAACCACATTGTGAGGAAACCCTGGAAAATCCTGCCATTCCATTACAAATATCTTTCAAAATGATGCAAATACTGTCATGATGTGTGAATTCAGGAAGGCTTGAAGTAGACATTGCACTGTTGTACTGTTCTATTGCCACTTTTTCTGAGAGACAAGTCTGGAGGTAAAGAGGTGTTGTATCTAAAAGATAGCTGTAATAGAGTAGAAATCATAATATATAATATTAATATGTAATATTTTACTTTTTCAGAATTGAAGAAATACAAGAGATATGAAGTACTAATGACAGCATATAATGTCATTGGTGAGAGCCCTACCAGCACACCAGTGGAAGTGTTTGTGGGTGAAGCAGGTAGGTGAAAAGAAAAACAGTTGATTTCTGGTTTTTGTTTTTTTTTTTTAATACCAGCATGTTGTAGTATTCTCCAGATAATGTTCAGTAATTGTCCAGGAAAGGGATTATTTGAAAAATTCCCCAGTCATTATTGCTGACAGTTTTTTGTTGCCCACTCTCCTGGAATAGGCACTGCCAGTTTCTTGCCATTGGAAAACCAGTTGGTCTGCAGGAAGGAGGGAAGAAAGGGCATTTGAAAGAAAGAAGAGAAAATATTTTTGGAGTTGCAGGAGGACGACTGTTCCTACCAAATTAGCTTGAGGGAAAAATTGACTCGAGTTAAAGATGCGAAAAATGGAGCACAGGAAAGCCACAAGAGAAAAGAAACAAAACTACAAAACAAGGGAGACTCAGAAATCTGGTTCTTTTATTTTATAACTCTCTGTGTAGAGACATTGCCTGGCACCACACCTGGCTGTGTTCTTGTGCTCTTGGAGGAGACACCGTGTCGGGTTTAGTGCTGGTTTTGGAGGCAGGGCTTGGGTGCAGACTGTCACTGCCCCAGCCCCAGTGGCACTGCTCAAGCCTTTGCTTAGTCTGGATCTGGTGCCTGAGCCCTTTTGGATCATTTTAAATCCCCCCACTGGAAGGCTGGAGGTGGAAATCAGGACAGAAGAGCTGAGCAGAGGCATCAGTGAATGCCTTGAGAAACAGGTGGTTTGTGAGAGCCCAGCTCACCCCCAGCCAGTCTGTCCCTCAGAAACTCCAGCTGGGAGGGGAAGGGCAGGACTGGAATAGCTGCTGCTCTCCTGCCAGCAGGGCCTGTGGATGGTGATCCCAGCTGGAGGGAGGCTGGCACTGAAATCCTCGTTAGTTGTGGTCTCATTTCTGCAGCAGCAGCAGCGTTGGAAGCTCAGAGCCAGGGGAGGCAGCTCGACCCTCCCGTTGCTTGGCCCAGCAGTGACTGCACTTTGTTCCTGTGTCTGGGGGCTCTGGGATGGAGGAGCTGTCAAAGCCAGCACTAACTCATTTCATTATTTGTCATTAAACATTCTATTGCTCAAAACTAAGCAAAGCACATTTTTTAAAAGAATTCTACTGCGCATCTTTTAAACTCTGTTTAACCTTTTCATTTCAAATATGGTGCAACATTCGCCATCTTTCTTTGAAAACATCATAAATTAATCAGAGCGGTGTTGTCGTGGAGAGACAGCTGGCAATATTTACATTTTTTTTTCTAGTTTGCTGCTGCTCCAACTTACTTCTGCAACTGCAGCAAAGAAAGTCCCAGGTGGAGCCAACAGTATCTGGCTTCAAAACACATTTTTGTTTCAGAGCTAAGTATCTCCTTGCTGCAAATGGAGCCAGTACACATGTACACAGCATGGGAAATCAGCTGGGGAAAACAAGGAAATGCTGTTATATTGTGTCTTTTAATCCCTCAGTCCAGAATCATAACTCAGGGAATAGGGCAATGGGAGGAGACAGCCTTGAGAGGACACTGAGATAATTACAGGACCCCTGAGTGTCTGAAGGAAGGGGGCTGGAATTAGGTGAGCTTTAAGATCTCTTCCAGCTCAAACCATTCCACGATTCTATGATATCCAGGAGGCCTCCTTTTCCAGGCAGGACTGGTGTGTCTGAAGTTGTAGTGTGTGACTTGGCTGCTGTTTTAGAGTCCCTGGATTTACCTCTGGAAAGGAACCATCCAGGTTCACACAGCAGAGATGATGAATGTAGGATCTTCCTGCCGATTTTCACTCTTGTTGTGTGAAGTTATTACACTTTGTTATATAACTGCCTCTTCCACCTCCAGAACTGGCTGTGATTTATCCTGTGAGTAAAGTGATTGGAGATGGTATTGCAATTTAAGTTTTAAATTGATTTGTGACACCTTTGAGTTAAAGTGTGCTGTGGAAATACAAGGTTTTTGCTGTTATTGTTTGCTCAATGTTCTTACCCACGGTTAAAGCAGTTAAGCAGCAAGCTGGAAAAAAAATGGGTCTGCTCAGCTCCAGCAGTGGGGCATCCAGGTTAAAAACAGAGAAAAGCTTCCCAGTAAACAAGTGGTGACACAGGCACAGCACTGGGCACAAAGTGAGTGAAGGTGGCCAGTCCCTGGCTGAAGCTCTCAGGTAGCTCTTGCCTCAGTGCTGTTAAATGGGGCCTCGTCCTGCCCTAAGCACTGCAGTAATTCTGGGACAGGGGAGAACATTCCTCTCTGCCTCGTAAAAAGGGATATACAGCCTTTGTGCCTTTGGAGAAATGTGCTGGGCTTAGGCCAGCCCAGTCAAAATGCCCTTTCTGTTGGGTGTTCGTGTTGCTGATGGTTGTGCTGTTCAGATTCTGCAGAGGGATGCAGAAGGAAGAGTGTCTGTGATTCCTTCCTTCCCTCTTGTGCTCCCCCCTGTTAGATTTGAAAATTTCCCCATGATCATACCTGGATTTTTACAGTAAAACTTCCAGTAGGTAATAGAACCACCTGAAAAGCTCGGGAGGAAAAAAGCCACTAAAACCAACCTTCTTCAAGTTTTGCCAATTAAATGAGCAAAATATACCCAAATGGGGAGTTTCTCTCCAGCCCTGGAGTGCTCTTGAGCTCTGCTCCAGCCAACTGGCCCCTTGGGCAGCCTGAGCAGGTCTTCCCTGCCTCTGACTGATGGGCAGGAGGAAATTCTAGGAGAACAATGGGCCAGACATGAGTAAAAGGCCTCTGTAGCCCAACTTGTGTGGTGAACAGGAAAGCTGGATGCCAGTGGTTTGGATCTTTTGGGGTTGTTTGGTGGTGGGTTTTATATTTTATTCTACAGGTGGAGGAAATGCTTTTCCTTTTTCGAGTAGCCCACAAGATCAAAGGCTTCATTTTGAGTTCTGCCTGGATATTGGCAAAACTCACTGGTGTGGAGAGCAGTTCTTCCCCAAGATGGGAGGGTGGGCTGGGAGTCCTTGAGCTCAGCACAGCTGGGAAGGATGTGCTGCCTGTTCAGTGTGAGCAGAGCCCGTGTCCTTCCCCCACCTGCCTCAAGCATCTGCATCCCTCCCCTCCAAGGCCCAGAAGATCCTCTAATGCTGCCTTTTTAGAGCTGGCTGCAGCTCTGCCCTGCTCATTAGAGAACCATGTGCATCTCCTGACAAATGACAGAAAAATTGAAAGCCACCACTTGCAGAAATTAGGAAGGGAGTCACAGCCCCGCTGGCAAGCCCCCTTTTCGCCTTGTTAATTCATTTAACAGTTCAGCTGTCAGGGATGCTGGCTTTGATTGGGGAGGCAGCGAGTGTTCAGCGAGAGGCTGGGTACTGATATTCATCCCAGCCCGAGACGCAGCTGCTACCAGAGGTGCTGTTCTGCTCCACTGAAATTAAGACTCTGTTAGAGCAGCCACTATATCAAGAGCATTATTCTACCAGGTTGCTGTCACTACCTGATTGTGTGGGGGGCTCTGGAGTTCGGGAGACTCCACTGCCTGCATTTTAATTAAAGAGAAATCACAGGTTTGGGCCAGACGCGCTTCACCTAATTTGGGAAGGTGGATAAAGTAAAATGTGGCAATACAAATCCTGTGCTAACGAGCCTGCAGCCTTCAGTGCTTCTCCCATATACTGCAAAGCTGTTTTGGATTAAAAGTAATGGAATTCATCATTTCTTCCAGCAGCTGTTGCTGGAGTAGAGTAAGTGTGTGCAGAGAGGGGGTGGCAGAAGGGGTAAAGTGCTCTGAGAGACATCAGCCTTTAAACAGGTTGTAAATCCATTTGTGTGAAGAGGGGAGTGATGTGTGTCATTGTAACTGGTGGTGACATTGGTGACCTTCAGAATTCACAAGAACTGATGAGGCCAGGTTGTTGTTGTTGTTGTTCTTTTTAATGATGATCTCTGAGAGCTGGTTCTGTAATGGGAAAGGCAAGGAGTAAAAAGAGCTGGGAGACAAATCCCCTTGTTTAGAAGTCCTCCATTGAAATGCCACTTTAGTTGTACCATCGTTTTTCAGAGAATGTTACCTGGCCCTCTCATTTTCTTCCCAATGGAACTGTAGCTTGGAAAAGAACAGGAATGGGACAGAGTTATGTCTACTTCTTACCTCTGTCTTCAAAAGCTGAATCCACCTTTCAGTGCAAAGCTAGCAGACACCAAACCAAATTTCTTCCTGTTACGTGCAATTATTTTCATCTGCCCTCCTGCCTGCAGCTCCACAGGTGTTCCTGGACTTCACAAACTTTATTTTATTCCCCCATAATTGACACAGGGAGGGAAGCTCTGCTCTGCCAGTAATGTCAGGGGAAGCACTTGCAGCTGCCTGGCCATCTCCAGCATTTTGCAGGCCAGAAACAGAACCCACCTGGAAAGCTCCAAGACTAAAAATAGTGAAACAGGTTTGGGACAGAGAAGGCTGTGCTGAGAGAGTGAGCCATGAGAAGGACAAAGAAGCCTCGTAAGGAAGCAGAGACTTGACTCCAAGTACTTGGCTCCCCTTTAGAAACTGCTTCCAGCACAGAGCTCTTGTCCCTTCTTACCTGGTTATCTGTGCTGGGGCAACATCCCTTTGTGCTGAAGGCAAGAAAGGCAGGCAGGACAAGGCTCCTTTGCCCTTGGGTGCTTTAATCTCTTCCTTCAGGCCTCGCTCTTTTATGTCTGGGCTCCAGGTTCTCCCCATGGTGTCACCTCAGTCCCTTTCTGGAGAAGGGAGTCCCTGAGCCCTGCTTGCCTTTCTCTTACAGCACAGCAGTTTTATCTCCTCCCCTGCCCCAAAGAGCAGAGGAGATGCTGTGTGCAGTCCCCTGTGCCTGCCTGGTGCCAGGCTCCGAGAGGAGTGACAGGATTGCAGCACATCCGAGCTGGCAGCCCCGTCCTGCCCGGCCCCGAGGCTGGTTTTGCTGTCTCAGTGGGACACGTGGGCTGGCTGTGCCTGTGCAGATAGCACAGTGCTGCTGGCACAGCTGCAAGAGCTGGGTGGGCACTGCCACCCCAGATGCCACTGGAGAAGGGAAAAGAAGCATTATCATGGCCATTTCACATTGCACTAGTCTAAAACCTGTCAGCCTAGGGGACGGTATCTTCCCTCGATAAACAAAAGAGGAGGGAGGGAAGCTGTTGGGAGATAGAATGGTAAATGGGATATTGGTTTCACTTGCTCAAACTTTAAACAAAGGGCAACTTTGGCACTTGAAAAGCACCAAGCCTTTGAAATACCAGGGTATTTGCCTTTTAATTGCTGACACCTCTGGACATCAGCAAGAGGCTACTTTTGGGGGATGGCAGGGTGTCTCAGACTGGTTGTCCTTTTCCCCTCGCCTTTATATTTTAAGAACCTGCAGAGCTGTTCCGATGGGATGCTCGGTTCTGGATGAGCTTTACCCTGTCATTCTGGGAATGCCTTGCTCCAGAAGTGGCCCTGGGTTGCATCCTGTCCCAGTGTCTTTCTCTCCAAGGAAGGAGAAGTTCTCCTCTCAGCTTGGAGTTAAGGATGCAAGCCTTATTCTCCAACAATGTGCTAAAAGAGTAAAGTCAGAGGAGAGCAAGAAAGGCAAACTGTGGGAAGATGGAAGGAAAAAAGAAGTGGTGAGACATTTCCTGTTTGAGAAAGTAACCTCTTTCCAGTTTATCTTGGAATTCAGTATGCCTGTATCCCAGCAGCATCCCATTTCTGAGAGCAGGATTGGTCACTGGGCACATCCCATCAGTGTTTCTTGGTGGATTTTAAACTTCTCCAGGTTCACCCTGTGCACAGGGGCTCCACTAAGGGCTTGTCTGCAGCAAGTCCAATCTGGATTTGTTGTTCCCCTCACTGCAGCTCCACTGGAGGTAACAGGAGTGTTGATAGCATCTGGCTGTGGGATCTAATCCTGCAGGGCTGTGACAGGACAGTAAAAAAATAACAAACTAAAGTGTGCCCACATTAGAGCATTAGTCACTGCTTGTGTGCTACTGGTATTGCTACAATGCTGGGAAGTTATGGAAATTATTTTCTCTTTAAGCCTTGGCTCCCTTTCCTACTCAAACTGGCTATTTTTTAAGGGTAGTTTTATATTCCTAATCTGTTTACAGATGATGTGAAGGTTTGCTAATTAGACTTCCAGATTTGGTAGTTTAGCTCAGTAGCTTCTCTTACAATGGCAAGACAGAAAGCAACCGTGCCAGTGTGAGTCTGTGGAAGAAGTGTCCTTAATGTCAACATGTCAAAAAGACATCCCTGCAGCTCTCTGGAGACTGAAATCTAATGTCAAGGCAGAAGGAAGCAAAGTCTGAGAGTCGTAGTGCTGTCAAAGCAAGTTATTCTACCATACAGGAGAAGGAATTTTAAGCGAATGCACTGGAAAGCAGTGTCCAGATTGAGACATAGATTTGATGGGCTTATTTGACATCTTTAATTCTCCATTGACAGTCCAAAGCTCCCTAAAATGATTTGCAATGTTTTCATGCTGCAAGTAAAAGCCGAACGCGCGCCTCATTAACAGCTCATTAAGTTGTTAATATTGGTCATCAGCAGCCTTTGGTACAGCACAATGCTTTATGCAGTGCGGCAGCTCCTGCTTAGCTCGGGTCTAATTGCCTCTTTTTATCACGTCTCAGTGTAGGAAAGATGTTTCTGTGCTACAGAGATACCCGCGGGTTTTGATGCTGCTCGGGCTGTGGCAGGGCTGGGACGTGTTGGGCTGCGCTCGCCAGGCAGCGCTTTGCTCCGACCATGAACTCACAACCCCAGCCATTTGATGGGGATTTTTTGGTGCAGACTGTAGGCCGAGACGGGCCCAAATTCATCCCGGGGCTGGTGGGTTTGTGCTGCAGTGGGTGGGAGGGAAGGACACACGAGCCGCTCTGCTGCAGCGCTCCGTGGGCTGTGGAGAGCCGAGCGCAGGGACAGCCCCGCACAGAGCGCAGGGAGGAGATGCCTGATCGGGTATGCACAGCTCTGCCGGCCTAACTGCACCGCTACTCCATTAAAAACAGAGGAATTAACCTTCCTTTCAAAAAACACGAGCATCAGTAGTAAAGTCAAACGAAGCAGAAATTGCCCTGGTGAAGAAGAGGGGAAGCCCCTGGCTGGTAACTCCTGTTCCAGCAGACGCAGGCTGGAGTTGGAGTGCTTTCGACTAAAGGGTGATATTTGCAGCCAAATTCCTATTTCGCCTAATTGTGTAGTCCTGCTCTGCTTGTTTGCAGTCATCCTGGGACGTGTGAGCAAAATTTGCGCTGTAAGTATTTCATATGGGTCTCAACTCCCGTGGCTTTGCCTGCTCTGTACAGCTTTGCTGTGAAGCCAGCTGTGGAGAAACACGGTTGGTTTTCTTCTCTGACATCTGTTTGCTGTATCTGTCATCAATCACAGAACTGGAGGCTTTTCAGGTTGCCTGTTGTACACTGAAAACAAAAACTTTCTTTTTTTTCTGAAGAAAGCATGAATTAGCAATAGTCTGAAATATCTTGGCTGCAGTAGTCCAGGCACTGAGATGGAATGGGGCTGTGAAACTGCAGCAATGGTCTCAGGGATGAAAAATAAAGAAAGAAAGAAGGAGAAAACTCTCACTGAGAGTCAAGAAAATTTAAATTTAATCTCTCTCTCCCCAGGAGCAAAAGAGCACAGTCTTCTGTGGGCTCCCTGGGGTTCCCTGACCATCGCAATCTGTAAATCCTAAATTAATTCCCCGTGGGGGTCAGCTACCCAAACTGGCATTAAAGCCACAGCAAAAGGTTATTCCAGGGGCAGATCTCACCTGTGCCCTTTGACATTTTTCTGATATAGCTTTTGACATTTGGTAGATGGCAAACCCAGGGGAGATGATTTGATATGCACTCTTGGCTGCAGTGAAGCAGAAGGATTAGACTTCAGTAGGTGCTGCCACTGCTGTTAGTGGATGTGAAGTGGGTGCTTTTGTCAGCTGCCATGAACTTGTGGTATTATGATATTCAAATGTGGCATTAACAAATTATAATAAGTGGAATACGACTATAAATAGAGGAGGTGGAATTTTGGGTCCTGGAGAGTGTGGGGAAATAATCTGAAATTGGTAATTTTGCCTCTCTAATGGGTAGACTGGTAAGAAAGTGAGGGCAGTGCTTTCCCCTCCTGTGCTGCTTTCAGTGCACAAGAGAGAGGATCAGACACACAGGAGCTCCTCACCATCCCTTGAACAACCTTCAGCACCTCCTGGGGGTGAATCCTGTACTCATCAGAGCTGGCACTGCTCTCCTTACACAGCTGTTTCTGCTCTTCAATGGGGAAAACCTCAAAGTGCATGGATGTAAGGGACAGGGGCTGCAGGAGCCACCCCAAAGTGCATGGATGTGAGGGAGAGGGGGTTTTAGCTTGCAGGGCCATGCCTGTGGTTGTCTGTGCATACCTAATGCTGCCAGGCTCTTGCTGTTCCTCTCATGGCCCATCTCTGCTGACTGATGGGCTGCCTGCCTGTGTGTGATCATATCCTTGTTGACATGAAAGAAATAGAGGGAAAAGCTCATTTTATTATTCTCCCTTCTTGTTTTACCCAGCTGTACGCCCTTTCCAGAGGCAGTCTGACAGTTCTGTGAGGGCTTTACTTTTGGGCCGGGCTCTCTCACGTCCTTGATGGATAATGTCAGTATGCAATGTGATAGCCTGTTCTAGGGTCATGTTTGCTAAGTAGAACTGTGGGATTCAGCAAAAGAAAAGTGTGTAGGTTTTGTTTGCAGGCTCTGTGAGGTTTGCCATGGTTGTAATCACCCAGATCATGTCTGCCCCATGGAATTCCCAGACTGTACATGGCTCACTCACATGGGAAATTCAAACCCCACTTTAAAAAGATTAGGGATCACAGCAGCAGTGTTTCCACCACCACTGGAAGAGATAGTGAGGAACAGGATGGGAATGGCTCCTCAGTTCAGAAAGGGCCATGGCAGGTAAGCCCCCAGATCTGTGTCCATGGAAAAGAGACTCCACTTCTAGTCCTTGTTTCATTTCAGTTTTCAGGAATTCAGTTTGCAGGAATGTCATCTATCTCTCCCTCCACCCCCACCTCCCTCCTGTCTCTCTGCAGGTGCTGAAGATACCTGTGCCAACATTGGGAAGCTTCCCAGTGCTAAGCATAGAAGCTGGGGATGTTACATTTGGGGATCATTTGCAGCTGCTTTAATTTATGTTTCTTCATTACTTTAATACTCTTAAAAAATTGATGTAGCAAAACACAGCTACTGTACTAAATGTGGTATACAGAGAGAGCCAAGTGTTTGCCTACCCAGACAAGATGGCACAGAGTAAAACAGCTGCAGGTGTTCCAGACTCCCAAACTCCTCATCCTGACAGCTGTTCTCTTTCTCCTCTTCACCCTTTTTTCTCCACTAAAATAGGTTTGTCTTTCTATTTTTTGTCTTTTCTATTCTACATCTCTTTTTGCATTTTTGCTCTGTCTTCCTCAGCATTCATGAAGGTGAGAGAGATGTTTTTCAAGTTCTTCTTGTGTTCCCTTCCACTGGTACATGAGGAGATGTTTCCATTTCTCTTACACTGATCTATGCAGCCGTGTAAATCAACGCATACATCAACATCCTTTGGAAAGGGATATTTCCAACTAAAACCTGACTTTTACAGCTATTTTAGCCTCCTCCCCCATCCAGTTGAACATCTCAACGATGGGGAGTCCAGATTGCTCCTTTGCTGAGACTTGTTTCATGTCTCAGGATGTCACAAGCCTGGCAGGGCATCGTTGGTGCCAAATTGCTGAGTAAGAGGGAAGGAGCACTCAGGCCCAGCGTAGCAAATGGAGTGTGTTGGAGGGGTTAAGACCCACATCCCTGGAATGTGGCTCTGCCTCTCTTAGTGCCTCTGAAACACATCTGAGTAACCACACAAAGTGCAGCCCTGGGAAAAAGCACCAACTTCCATCACGAGATGAAGCCCAGCCTAAAACAGAAATTAGTGGGAGGAGTGTTTTACATTCTAAATATAGCTTGTGCTGCTCTGTCACAGTGGAAAGCAGCTTTGCAGTAGCTGGTTTTGAAGCACAACTGACTAATTGTTATTGAGCTAATCAGCATCACTCACACAGAATTCCTGATGGCACCGAGGCTCTGCTGCTCGGGGAAGCTCCGAATCTCCCACTGCTCTTTCCCAGACTCTGTAAGAAAATGGCCAAAAAACTCTGAACATTTTTCTCTCATGCCACTTTTCCTTCATGCAAGGAGTGACTGCAGATGTCTGCAGATCCACCTTCTTGGTCATTCCTGGGAGGTACCATCCTCCTCACATTTCTTCTCTAAGCCAGTACTGCAGAAAAACCCCTTGTGTTCCACTTTGCCTGTTCTGCAGATCAGTCTCACTGCTTTATCTGGTGACCTTCTGTTTGTTGTGTTGTGTTTGGCTTTAGAATCCACTAAACTACTGCTTATCTACACTGTGATTTGAAGGCAGTGGCTGCAGCTGAAGAAGAAGCAACCTCCATGTCACTGCAGGGATGTAACTTCAATACAGCGAGGATGGTTTAGGTTTAGGCATCAAAAAGAATAATACAAGAGTTATTTTGTGACCTATTGTTCTATTATAGATATCCCTATTTTGTTCATTTTCATTTTTAAAATATGGGTATTACACAAACCTCTATTTTAAGAGTTGTTAAATAGAGAGGTGCTGGCAGAGTTTGTGTGGGAATGACAGCACAATCTGGAAAGAAGTCGGTGATTGAGATTACATGAAAATCTGACCAGCGAGCTGATCACACTGTGACCCAGGAGGATGATGTCTGAGTCCTCCCCAAACCCTTTCAGCCCTGTTTTCCATGACTGTGTGTGCCAGAAATCAGCGTGTAAACTTTGGAAGCTCTGGTGTGCAAGATTTCACCATCAGCATGCACTGAACTGAATGTTGTTGTGCCTTCTCCCTTGTGGTTAATCACTAGGTAGGTAAAATTACAGCTGATACTCAGAACATGCTACAACCACCCCTCCATTGTAATGTGGAGACAGATTAGAGGATTTGGGGGCCTGGAGCTGTGTCTTTGTTCTGTGTTTATGCAGCACATTCTGCAATGAGATTCTGGCCTCTAGGTGCTAACACCAAAATGCAAACATATTGATTACTAGGGAATAAAGGCAGGCATGTTCTCCAAGTCATGCTTTGAAGAACTGGAGTGAAACCCTTGCTAGACAGAAAAGGATCAGTGGTCTTTACAAAACAGAAATCTGCTTGGGGTTGTTTGAGATCAAGCTGATGCACAAGAAATCCTTCAGTCTCTTTCACTGCATTTTTCTGCTCATTTTTGGTTTGAATGTTTACTTAAATGGCGTGTGAGGATCAGGAAATCTTTTCCCAAACTTGTCTGTGAGTGTCCTGCCAGTAACACTGCCACTGCAGAAACAATTAGAAAACCAGTAGAGGATAAATCTTCTGGTCCCCAGAAACTGGAGCAGATATAAGAGCAGTGAGGAGTGCCTCACAAAACCAGTTACCAAGTTTGTCCCATGAATCACAAGGATTTGTGGCCCACCTGTGCCACAGAGCATCGTGGCCACTGTCACTGCAAAAAGGAATAGTAGCTCCATATTGATGGAAAGCATATTGATGGGTGCCACACAGCCCAGAGAGCAAATATCCCAAGTGAGAAGAGCCTTCTGCAGAGCACAGAGCTCTGGAGCAGGGAGGCCACCAGGGATTTAAAGCACCTTCTCTTTAAAGGTTAGAAGCATTTGCAAGCCCAAATTGCCTGCAGTGAGAGCAGAGGCTGCTCAGTGCAGCTGGGAAATGAGGGCAGTGATATGTTTAAATGTGGATTTAGGCGTGTAACTTTATTTATGGGCTCATTTTAACACTCTCACCACGTTTCTGGATGGATTTGTTGTCTTTACGTGATCCTGCCAACAGCCCAGCCCATATTTGTTACTATTTGTTACTAATTACTATACAACCTACTCAGTCTTTCTCCTTAGGTTTTGGCTGAGGGAGAGTTTCAAGGAGACAATCTCAAAGGTAAATTGAAATCAGATAAGAAAAGAAATGTTTACAAATATCTGCATGAGATTCCAGGGCAGGATACGTGCGCAGAATTCGACTTCACGAGTACACAGATTTTTTTCAGGGAAAGTGAAATGCTTTCCACCTGCCAAGAGCTGTGTTTGGACCCTCGGGGTCTGTGTCGCTCCTGCTATAGTTGATAATGTCACTAACACCTAAAGCAGTGTGAGGTATGCAGCTCTAACCTCGCTTTTTTATGTATTTGAGATTCCAACAGCCATGAAAAAGTCCGAGCTCAGTAATCTTGAAGCGCATTCCTAGAAGGTAAAAAGCCTTTTGAATTCACCTTTAAAATGCACTTGCTTTTATTGGCATGGGCTATCCATATATTCAGAGAATGGTTTGGGGTTGCAAACAGGTGGGGTCTTCAGGGATGTGTTTCCTTCTTTTTGAAGTATTTCACTTCACCCTTAATGGAACATGCTGTCAGCACAGAGCCACATCAAGCATCAGCAGCACTCCTCTGCTGTCCCTCGCTGTCAACACGAAATCTGTGCTTAGAAGAGGAGGGACACATCAGCCTTTGAAAGTTGAACAGAGGGACAGACTCACAGGGCCCAAAACCAAACAATTTGCATCTCGTGGAGGCTCTGGAATAGTGAAATGTCTTTTACCACACATTTTTTTTCGTTCCTCCCGTCAAATTTTCCGCCGCTGCGCCAGCAAAAGTGCAGCTCCAGCAGCAAGTGTGTCAGTGCAGAGTTATCACTGGCAGGTTTTAACCACTGTGTTTCTTAGATGTGCTGCATGAAGGGGTTGAGGAGAAGCAGTGTTTTTCTGGCAGTGGGTTGTACATGCCGTCTCCTCTGATGGTGGTGTCTCAGAAGCAGTATTTGTTCCAGGCTGGCACACGGCATCCAAAGAAAAATGCTCTTGTAGGTGCTGCTTCAGACCTGGGTGTTGAGAGCACTGTGAAGCTGTCAGCTCAGGACAGACAGTGGTGTCACTCCTCAGAAAGGAAACACGCTGCTAAAAGGACCCATTTTCCTCTGTGATTGTACATGTTCTTGTTTTCCTGAGCGTGTCATCCTGGCAGATCTCCGGGATGTGTTTTCAGCTTTGCTCTCTGTGATCAGTTTGGCCACAGGCTATGGTTTGTGCTGTGAAATTCTCAAAATCTTGAGGTTTTGGTCCCTAACAGCGCTCCCTTGCACTGAGAGCATCCAGCCAAGCAATGAGCACAGAAGGCAGGGCAATAATTAGACAAGTGCACCCGTGTGACCAGGCTGGGGTTTACTGATGGTCACTGTCACCTCATGTATTCACCATCCAGCCAAAAAGAAAACAAAAAACCCCACAATAAATAAATAGTTTTAGCCGAGCCCTGGGATAAAGGCTATTTTCAATTTTACCTTTCACGTTTTAATTGTATAGCAATAATTTTGCAATAGAGTTGCCGATGGCAAACATGCAAAAGACATTAACTTTATTTATGTTTTGGATTATTAATGTGGCTGTTAAAATTCCTCCAGTTAGTTTTGATTGAATTGTTTTTTTGTGCGATTCTGTCGTTTAATGGAGCGGTAAATAAGAATTTCTGATAATGAGCCCAAGCATCTGTCACAACAACCTGGCGCTGGTTATTAACATTTCCATTAACGGCAGGGTGGGCAGTGATAATATGGAAACCACACAGTTAGAACAAAATAAATAGTTGGTGTCAGGCTGAGTGGGTGTTAATTACTTTTTTATTTTATAACTCTGGGGGGAGGGAGTATTGGTAGAAAAGTGTGACTTATGAAGGTCATTCTCTCTTAAGAAAGAAGTCTCCAGAGGAGCAGCTAACCGCCGCTATCCAGTGCAAGCAGTGAATATTTTATCACTTCTATTTATGGCCCAGAAAGGGGCAGAGAGAAAAGAGACAACTTTCTCAGGGGGTCTGGCAGAAGGCTATGGCACTGTGAACACAGAGAAAGGAGAAGTGGAGCCTTTGCCCTGCCTTTCTCTCCCCACTTCTGGAGCTTGACCAGGACACGCTTCAGCACCTTCTCTGTGAGCAGAGCAGGAGCTGTTTTGTTAAAACCTGCCGGAGGCTCAGACAGCAGGTTGGGAGAACAGAGTGTCCTCAGTAGCTGCTGGGGAGGAAAATCCGCCTGCACCAAATGGGATCCTGACAAAGGGAAGGGATGGAGTGACCCAGGTGCACTCAAAGATTGGTTTTCTAGCACAGCACAATGCAAAGAAGAAATGCCACCAGGAGCCAAAGAGGCCCAGTGTGTGCATGTGGAGGTGTAATCAAAGCGCAGCTAACAAAAAGTCCTAGTAGCAAACTAAAAGTCATTCTGTCATACATAAAATATTAGTGCATTGATTAGCAGCTGACTGGGTTTGGAGGTAATTGTAGGCAGTATTTTGGCCCAAAGTCTTGCTGCTGAGCGGCATTTGGGCTGATGGTGGCAGGGGCTGCCTTGCTCACCAGGAGCAGTCGATCAGGAGCACCATCCACTGCCAAAGGTGAGCCCCAAACTACCAGGGAACCGAGGCAAAATTTTCCTTTCTTTACCAAAGCTGCTGGCAGGATAGAGTTGATTTGGTGTCTAAGCCAGCCTTCGTGGAGCAGGGCACAGCCACGTCCCCTGGCTCAGCTGCTCCTCACGCCTCTTGTGCCACGACATCCCCATGGCGCAGATGCCCCGGGGCTGGCTCATTGCTGACTTGTGGCATAAACAGAGTCTGTCCTGGGTCCTTCTGCAAATGAAAAGCCTGGATATGAGCTAATTCTGCTTGTCACTGTTAATTCTTCTGTCCTCCTTCCTCCCTAGCACCGGCGCTGGCCCCACAGAACGTCCAAGTCAACTCCCTTTCCGCGAGCCAGCTGGAGCTCACCTGGGACCCCCCTCCTGCCGACAGCCAGAACGGGAACATCCAAGGCTACAAGGCAATCCTCCAGTTTCTATGCTTTCATTTGTCTTGCTTGGCATTGCTATTTACTTGTGAGAGAGCTCTACAAAGTGCAGTCGCCCTCGCCGCACAAGGCAAATTAGACCAGTGCTCAGGCTGCAGCAGGGAGCAGCAGCAAGTCCCAAAACCAAAAGAAAGAGAATGAGATTGGGAGGGGGGAGAAGAGAAAAGGGGAGAATGTGTCATTATTTATGGAGAAGGAGAGCGTGGAGAAACAGGGAATGCAGATAAGGAGGCAGCTCCACTTATTCAGGCAACATATCTGCTACAAAAAGCAGCACAGATACACAAGAGCTGGGGGCAAGAAATGTATTGAAGAAAATTAACTGAGCTTTCCCTCCATCAAATGCTACAAGCCTTTAGGAAGAGCAGAACTTTCTCCCAGCTGGAAGTCTGAGCCAGGTCAGATTTTGGAAGCATTGCTTCATTTCCTTAACTTTAACAAAATTAAATCAGAGTATTAATTGCGTTTGGTTTGCAGGAGATGAGCACGTTGCAGAGACGCGCTGCTCAGCATCTCCAGCATGAGAACGGACCCTCAGAGAGTGGGAATGGGCAAGTCTACAAACACTGGAGCTTGGCTTGGGTTCAGTGTCTGGCTCTGCCTCTCTCCATGAATTTAGATCCATAAGTGAGGGAAAGCCAAGCCAATGTGAATAATCTGGCATCCCTTCTTGGCAGTAACAAGCATCCTTATATATCAATCCCTGTCCTTTCCCTTTTGTACGTATATAGATGGCTTCAGCAGCTTGGCTTGCAGAGCCAAGGTGGAGTCTTGCCTTGGCTTGTTCTCTCAGCTCTCTGGCTTGCTTTGGCCTGTTGTAATGCTCTCACTGCCAGGCCTGTCCAATAAGTAGGGCTGGCACCAATTTTCCACTTGGAAACAACTTCTCTGAAGGCTAATTTTATGGCATCTGGGTAAAAATTATGTAATAGAAGAAGGGGGAAAAGCACCTCAAGGAACTTTAGGGAGAATCTTTCTTACCCTCTTCAGGAGGGCATTTTCCTGGCTGTGCTGTGAACACCGGTGGTGTGAGTGCTGTGTGTGTGCAGAGGGGACTTATGGACCATCAGTGCATGTCAGGATGCCAGTGCTGACAGGCAGCTTGCATTGCAGAGAGTGTTTAAACTGACCTCTCCTCACTGAACCCTGGCAGCTCATACCTGCTGTCATTAAGCCATATTCTTCAGCCTTTGCTCTATTTTTGAGTGATGTACTCAGCTACGTGGTCGTTGGACTCAGGGGAATTTGCTAAGGAAAAGATTTGGCATGTGCTGAAAAACCTGAGTATCCCAGCTAATGGAGGAGTCTGGGGCAAGACTACACTGTCTTTCTGCTTGTTTTGTAGCTGCAGTGGCCAAATATTTTCTAGGTGTAGGATACACTGAAACACATGACAGCATGAGAGGAAATGCCCTCCAGTTGTGCCAGGGGAGGTTCCAATTAGATATTAGGAAAAATTTCTTCACAGAAAGCGTTGTCAGGCATGGGAGGTAGTAGAATCACCAAGCCTTGAAGTGTTCCAAAGGCGAGTGGATGCGGGACTTGGGAACACGGCTGAGTGGCAAACCTGGCGGCTGATGGTTGGACTCATGATCTTAGAGGGCTTTTCCAACCTTATTAATGCTGGGGTTCTGTCTCACTGCCCCAACAGATTTATTACTGGGAGAGTGACGCTCTGAACGAGACGGAGAAGGTGAAGGTCCTTTTCCTGCCGGAGACCAGCGTGCGGCTCAAGAACCTGACGAGCCACACGCGGTACCTGGTCTGCATCTCCGCCTTCAACGCGGCCGGGGACGGCCCCCGGAGCAGCCCCGCGCAGGGCAGGACACTCCAGGCGGGTACGGGACCCTGTCCTGCCCACTGGGCGCAGGCAGGGAAATGGGGGCGCTCAGGAGGGCAGTGCTCTTTGGGTTTGCATTGTGGAGGTCTTGGAAGTGGCAAAAAAAAGCATCATAAAAGTGGAGTGTGGGGAGAGTGCTACAGCTGAAACGAGAACGGAGTGGCAGAAGGGCCAGTCCCTAAATTAAACTGGTCCAGAAGGAAACAGTCTGTGGTTCTCTTTCTGGTTTCTGCTGCCACACCTGGAAATCAGAAGTAGTTAATCTCCAGTGCCTGGAAGCTGCCCTGATGGTCCTGTGAAAAATTAACCTGCTTTTTAGAATTCCTCCCTTTTTTTCTTTTTTTTTTTTTCTTTTTTTTTTATAAAGCTGGATCAGCTGGATCAACCTCCCAGTCAGGCTGAGCAGTCCCTGTGCTGGATGTGCTGGGAGTTCACAGGGTGAAGGCAATGCCCTTGGTGGTGGCTCCCATACCACCCTTCTAAGGGCTCTTCCCTTCCGTGCTCTCCCTCCTCGTTTGCTGTGCAGGTTCAGTTTTGCAGCTGACTGGCTGTATTTTTAGGACAAGCTGCATTTCTGACTGATTACAGGACATTTGGATACAACTGACAAATCTCATTCTCTGATTGTTTCCTTTAGATTTAGCCTGGGCAAATAAAGCAATGTTTTATAATATATATGTATATTAGATTGACTGCTTCTGCTGCAATTCAATCTGCGTGCAATCCTTTCAGCACCCAGTGCTCCCAGCTTCCTGGCCTTCTCTGAAATCACCTGCACTACCCTCAATGTGTCTTGGGGCGAGCCAACAGCAGCAAATGGAGTCCTGCAGGGTTATCGAGTCGTCTACGAGCCTCTGGCTCCTGTCCAGGGTAAGAAAGACCTCTGATCATACATATTCATGGGGAAATGACACAATAGTACTGCAGGACCTTTCATCTCTGCCCAATTTCCTACTTGCTCTCTGCTGTTTTCCGAGAGAAGCCAGGTGGCAAAGGGTAAATAAAACAATTCCACTTTTGCCAAAACGCTTCAGTGAGCCATAATATTGTGGAATATAGCTTTTGTCTTGTCTTCTCTCATTTCCTTGCACAAACTATAGTCTGTGTGATTTGAAAAGTCATTTTACAGCCATCATTACCTGGTCTGGGCGAAGAGGAAGCTCAGCCTGGGAGAGCCTGATTGTCTCCACGCTTTGCCTTTGAAACTGCTGAGTAGGCTCCATCCCAGAATAGTTGTCAGGCGCATTTGTGTTGCTTATCACATCATGTGTCACTTGTGTTATCACAGAGATTGCCCAGCCATCAAATGTGCTGGTCACCACTGGCAGCACCTCTGCTGTGACAGGGAGGATAAAGGACAGAGACGTGGCTGTGTCTCTTCACACGGAGTTTTCAGGCAGCATTTTTAACCCAGCACCAGAGTTCAGTTAAACCACAACAATGTGCTGGCCACAAACGCTTCATTAATTTGCCAGAACAGCAACAGAGAAGGATTTGGCAGTTTCTCTGAAAACAAATGTAAATTCATTCCAGAGGTGAATTAGAAAAGATGACATAGTTTGTGGATGGCCTTATTAATATTTTTTTATTCCTGGTAGATTGCCAATAGTTCAATAGGATGTCCAGCTTGGCAGTGTGACAGCAGGGACAGTAATTTTAGCCATTGCCAATCCATTTTAAACTCTTTTCCAAAGAAATAAAGGGTATCAATCACTTGTATTTGCTTCTCCTGTAAGGAATAATGATCTATATTGTCTGAATATCCATGTCTCGTGCACAGAGAAAGTTAAACTCAGGATTGAAAACACCAGAATAAAAGCACTGTCAGCCTTTATGGCAGGCAGGTCTGAGCACAGAGCTGACACAGGAAGCATTTCTAATTCTGACCAAGAATGTGCACAGGGTATGCAGAAGGTTCGGGCTGGTCCAGCATTTCCTCCCTTTTCTTCGTTCCCACACAATGTTCAAGAATATGTTTTTTCCCCCTGAAAATATGGCAGTGTCAGATCATGTTTTCTCTGCATGTATTTGACTTAACATCCTTCAGAACTTTTGTTGTCTTTCCTTCTCTTCCCCACCTCTGCCTGTGCTGCCCCTGACTCCAGCTTGTCTCTCCTTCCCCTCTGGAAGATTTCTCATGTGAGCAGGAAGGTTGTGGAGGGCTCTTCCTCAGATGTAAAATACTTGCCTGAATTTATTTTCCAGTTTTTACCCACCATTTGCTCTTGTGCCAACGTTTTTCATTCAGCAAATATATTTATTCTCCTGCCATGGAAAAGAATCCTTTCCTTGATGCCATCATTTTCACAGATTCACAAATATTCCAAGTTGGGAGGGACCCACATGGATCATCAAGTCCATATGGGGCTAGAACCCACATTTCTCCATGTGAGCACTGCAGTGCACCAACCTGGATGGGCTGGACCCTCTTTTGGAGCTTTTCTCATTCATATTTTGATTTTCCACCCATCCTTGATTTTTGGCTGAGCGTCCTCCTGTGGTGACACCTTCTGCCTTCCCACTTACCAGCCACCACTCACCTGCCCATTTTTCCAAGCTTTCCAGCAGCAATCTGTTCTTTAGCACAGTCTTATCCCTGCTTGACCTTTTATTGTTTAAGCTTTACACTGTTATGTTTTACACAATAATAGACAACAAGATTGCCCCGGAGCCTTTTTCAACAGTTTTTTGATTTTGGGTTTTTTTTTTTTTTTCTTTTTGGAACATAACTTGAAAATGACAAATGCCTCCTGATTTGTCTCAGAGAAATGAAATAGTTCACCTGTGGAAGGAAGGAGCACTTTTACTGCATCCTCGTTAGCTAAGGAAAGACTCCCTGAGTTATAAATTGTATCTGGAAGGAAACTTTGAACAGAAATTGCTTGGACATTACTCTTTATTTAAGTGATTAAAACTGAAAGCATCATCTTGATTTGCATAAAATAAGCATCTGGATTGAAAACATCTTCCTTCTGCATTTTTTGGCAAGATAAACTAGCAAGCAGCCATTTCTAGTGGGAAAAATCTTCTCCTACTTCCTACCTTCTTGGTTTGAAATGTATCATGTACATATACAGACCCAAAAAACCACCAGAAATACTCTATAAATTTGAACATTTTTTTCTGTATAATCTTTTATACAAATCAAATTATTTCTATTGACTTACTTCTAGAAAATTTCCGTTAAAGCCAGATTTTTTGTTTTCAAGCTACTCATTGCCCCTCGGTCCTTAATGCAGCATTGAGATCCTAAAGGTGAAAGTAGCTATGAACCTTGGTGAAGGGAACAACTCTGATTTTAGTTGATCCCTGTAAGAAAATTTCTGAGAGAGTGAGAAGTCACAGCTCCAGCCTTGTTTGAGCTCGCAGTGCTTTGGTTGCATCCCCTGTTGCTGTGGCTTTTGTAGCCCCAAGGTCCTGGTGAGCTGCACATCCTTCCTCTGCATCCACATGAGGATGGTGGATGTGGCAGGATGAGACAAATGGAACAATCCTGGCCCTTGTTCCTCCTCCAGACCATGTTGGAGGTTATTTGGGGAAGCAGCAACAGAGAAATGCTTGTTTGGAAGCAATCTGGAATGTGCACTCCTCTTCGTTTACCTCTTCCTTTCTTCCCAGAATAATTACTGAAGTTACATGTAGTCTCTTGGTAATTTCCCAGTTGTGTTGTAAGGTTTTTTCCTTGTCAGTACCCACTTATCAAGCTTAAACTCTAATTATACTTATCAGTGCTGAAAATTGCCTATTATCACTACTTAAACTCCTGCTAATTGTAAGAAATACTTTCTTAGCAAACTGTTAGATGATTTTTACTTACCATCTAGATGTAATAAGCTCCACTTGATTTCTATTTTTGCATTGCAATTCCCTCTTATATTTTTCATCTGTGTGGCTGTTCCAGGGGTGAGCAAGGTGGTGACTGTGGACATCAAGGGGAACTGGCAGCGCTGGCTGAAGGTGCGGGATCTCACCAAGGGCGTGACCTATTTATTCCGAGTGCAAGCCCGAACCATCGCCTACGGACCTGAACTGCAAGCCAACATCACAGCTGGGCCAGCAGAAGGTGAGGGGGGCTATAAAAACAAATCACAAGTCACAGATCACTTCTACAAACACAGGGCAGCAGCAGGGAATGGTGCACTCAGGGCTTCACATGAATTTGCAGCTCCAAGGAGAAGCTGAGTCATGGGACGTGATTCAGTGCGCTGCACAACTGCCATGAAAAACGTGTTTTCTTTTTTTTTCCTGAAACCTAGAAGTTTAATGTGAATAAACAAAGCACTCTAAATAAATCATAATGCAAACAGGCCAGCCAGGGATTTCTGAGCTGCATCCTGACAGCATAATGCATAATTGTGACTGTACTGCTCTGCAGTGGGAAGAAGAACTGGAGTAGCTGCCGAAACCAGCAGAGGTTCCTGGATGCAAAACCAGAGGGAATTTACAATTGTTCTCTCCTGACACGTTGGCTTATGCAGAGGGAGAGATCTGTGGATTTCCTGCTGTGTCAAGAGCAGCTGCAGGGCAGCGTTCCCTGCTTGGTTCAGTGCCTGTTCCCAAAGAGTTGGTTTTCTTATTTGATCAGTGACTTTGATAAACAGATAATCCAACAAGGTAAATGCCCTCGAAGGATACCAACCTGTCAGGTGGGTCACAGAGCATTGCTGCAGTGGCCACAGCTCTGATTTCTGTTTATTTCCCACTTCCACAGTCTAACTCTCACACCACACCACAGACCAAGTGTAGATCAAGAATCCTTTCTAGCGTGGCCGTGGCATCTTCCCAAGCCCATGGGCAGTGCCTGTCCCCACGGCTCTCTCCATGAACCTCACAGGCTGGTTTCACCTCTGAAATGAGAAATAGCAGTGGCAATGGGTAAAATGAGAGTCCTTCTTCTCTTGCCTTCTTCACACAGGTACCTTATTCTTGGGGTTATCCCCTGTAGGGCCACAAGTTGGACTTTGATGATCCTAGTGGATCCCTTCCAACTCAGGATATTCTTTAATCTTATGACTTGTAAACCCCATTGATATGTAACTGCTGGTACTGGAGCTAGTGAGAAAATCAGGTCAGTAGCCCATAGAGCTGGTTTATGTTGTGTATTTGTTGACCAACACTGCAAGATAATTTTTCCCCTCTCTCAGGAAAAGCAATTCATGCTGCAGTTCAATGCCACCTTCATTTGCTACTCTCTTTTCCTCCTTCAGGGTCTCCTGGCTCCCCTCAGGAAATCCTGGTGACAAAATCTGCTTCTGGGCTGACACTACAATGGACTGAGGGAGATTCAGGAGAAAAACCCACAACTGGCTACATTATAGAGGCACGACCCTCAGGTGAGCCCTGGGAAATAGAGGGAGTTTGATGTCATCAGTTCTCTTCCTTCAGTCCCTGCTGAACTGGAGAGGTTGTTTGTCATCCCAGTAAGGTAATGGGATTTTGTGAGAGAACCTGTTTGCAGCCAGCATTAAGATGTTACTGGTTTATTATGTGATTTAGCATATTTTCTCCTCTTTAGGAGTAGTCACAGAAAATTACCCCGACTACTCTGGCTTTCACTGTGCTACATCACTGGAAAATCATCCAACAGATGAACTAATATGGTTAATAATTAAAACTCATTTAAATGCTTACAGCATCTTTCATGAGCAAGGACTAATAAGTATTTGCGAGCTGTATTTTGAGGACCACAGATAGAAATCTGTCTCCTTATGCAGCAGAGCACAGCAGCTAATTACTGTTTTAATGTTAATAATAGGGCCAGGGCTTCAGCAGCACACACACATCTCTTCCTCCATTTGTTCTGCAGGGAGGGCGTTGAGGTGGGGGGAAGGAATCCCCCATCACCAGAGGTTTTCTTGGTGCTTTCCCAGAGCTCCTTTGCTTCTGGGATTTGCATCCTAGTGAAGCTGTTCTCTGCTTTTTTCCAGAATGCTCCCCCACTTGTACAAGGTAATTTTAAAAGTCAGTGTGTGCTCCAGCCTGATGGCAGCTTGGTACCCCTTGCAAATACAAAAAGCACAGATTTCCTGGGAACTGAGTCATTTAGGAAATCCAGTGAGTGCTGCCAGGCCTCTGTGTAATCTCCCTTGATAACTTCCCTCCACTCTGACAGGGAATTTTGATAACCACTCTCCAGGTACAGTTTCCATCCACCAGCTCCTTGTTCCACATGGGCCGTGTTTGAATGTCACCAAGTCAAAAGCTTTGCTGAAGTCAGGATAGATGATGTCTGCTCTTTCTCCTCTTCTGACAAGGTCTGCTACTCTGTCACAGAAGGAAATTAGACATGATTTATACTTGACATAACCATCCTGGCTGCTGGTTCTTCCTTTTTCACTTCTAGGTGCTTGCACACTGCTTGATTATATATTGATTAAATGAGTGTTTATCTGTTTGATTATATAGAAGCTTGTTTGTGTCTTGAATATAAGGTTGCATTTAAAACCAATGATTTTAATTACATTTAACCAGGCCAGTAAGAAAATTTTTGAGATCATCTCTGAAGATGCAGATTTCCATACCTGCATCTGGTAGAATTTGCTCTGTAGTGAGGCTCTGCTCTGATCCTAAAAATTCTTTCTTATTTCTGTTATTTAACTTGGCAATTGTTTTCAAAATAAAAGCAAGGGAAAACCTTTTCAAAGCACTGGGGTTTCCAAGAGTGGTCAAGTTTGCTTTTAATTAGAGGCATGACACTGCTGTGCTTCTATTTCACCTACATCAGCTTTTTGAGTTCTGTCCTTATTTCTTCAGAGGTAGAAAATATTTTCTTATTTGAACAGCATTGTTAGGTAGAAAGTTAAACCAACCTGTTCATTTAAAATTAACCAGCTTATGTTTCCCCCAGACAGGTTTTTTGTGAGTCAGAGTATTTTAGGGGGAAACCTGCAGCCCCATGTACAGATTGTCTGCAAGCTTGGAAATCCAGCTCATGCAAGTGGAGACACTGGAAACTCATCCAACTCCCTGTTGGATGTGAACAAACATTTCACAGCTCGTGGCCAAGGATGAAGGATTTGGGGCCCACTCCTTTTGAGCAGGAAGAAAATAGTCCCTCCAAGGCAGGTCTGAGCTGCATTAACCCCAGGTCACTTCTGCTGGCCCCACTCCACTGATCCTGGAAAAGCACACAAGAGGTCTTATTCTTGCAACCTGACTGTTGAGGCATTTAATTCCTCTTCAGATTATTTTAATCCTATTCATGCTGCTGTAGCAAATGAACTAGGCATTTGTATGCTGGATTCTCATCCTTAGTTCTGGTTGCAGCTGTAGGAAGCGTGAAATGTGATCCAGGAGAGGAGACAGACTAATTGGAAGATTTGCTTATTCCACCCAAGCGTTGGCTTCCTCTCTGTGCTGCTTTTCTTCCTCATCTCTGCACGGAAGAGTCTGAAATCTGAATTACGAGCTTAACAAAAGCAGGGAGCTAATTCCTCCTCTCAGGGCTGGTCATTCAGAGCAGCTCCTGTTTTAATATCATTCTAGGAATTTGCTTTTGCATGTTGATTTATACCGGTAGTAGAGTGTGGATTGGAGCAACCTTTGTTTTTAAGGAGGAGTTGTTCCAAGAGAAGAGCAGTTGACTTGTGCTCTTCTCATAAAATCAAGAAAGGAAAAGATATTTATCCCTCTAAGGTCAAACAAGGGGGCATTGAGCAGACAGATGAAAAGCTTTAGCTTGTTGCCAATATTTAAATGCAATACCACTACCTTAGTGTTTCACATCTCAAGTGTCATCTGTTATAGGCCTCATTACCCCAAACGTTAAATGCTGGATCATCTCATTTTCCCTGCTGTAGCTCCCTGCCAAGACTCTTCCATCAGAGTAGGAGGATGGCTTTCTGTCAGAAATGGCAAACCCTACTCCCTTTTGTCACTTCCCTTTGGATTTTTCGGAGCCCTGCTGTGTCTCCCAGGGCTCCTCTGCCCTGCTGGGTTTAGCAGTGGTGGCAGCAGGCAGCTGAGACTGCTCATTTGATTTCCCTGTTTCTCTGCTGCCTTTATGGAAGGTGACCAGGCTCTCTACCTCCTCTGCATTTTGAGTACACTCACACACAGGGATGAAGCAGGCAAACCAATATTTTTTCCAGAGTGATCTGTGCTAGAGGAAGACATTACAGAAACAGAAGAATTTTTCTTTTCCTTCAGCTTCTCTGTCCTTAGAGAAACGGATTCCAGTTTAGCTCCTTGTGCATTACAAGAAATGCAATTAAGCAGGCTCTGTCTCTGCCACTGTAAGTGCTCCCCAGACATCAGCTGGGCTGGCTGAGGAATGGGGAATAGATTGTGCCCTCAGCTTTTACACACAGAGCAAAAAACAAATGGCACAGGGATGTTAAGGCTCCCAGTGCTGCTGGGAGGAATGGAGAAGCTGGCTTCACCCTTCTTTTCCCAGCTCCAGGTCCCATCCAAAGGTTCCTGACACTGCTTTAGTGGTGGGCATGTGGCCTGTCCATTCCCAGCAGTCCCAGCCAGAGCTGCCTTCCCAGTGACCCCAGTCTGCAGGGGAGGTGTTTGTGGGACACCCTGGGGACCCACACGCCAGGAGTGCCCCTGGGTGTGGAGCTGCCCCATGAAACCCATCCATGGAGGGGCCTGTGCAGAGCAGCAGAAGTGTAGCTGCTGGGTCAGCCTGCCTCACACAACCATTTGGATTGCAAAAGACCCTTAAGGTCACCAAGTCCAACCATAAACCAAACACGTCCACCACTAAACCACGTCCATAAGTGACACATCTTCCTGGCTTCTGTCCCCTCACAAAGAGGCTCCCTGACCCAGGACAAGCAGAGGGAGATTTCCTTTTCTGCTTCCTCTCCCCACCACAATTTTGGACTTTGTGTGCTTTTGCCAAGCATGTGATGATGTCAGGCAACTGGAAAAGAATTGCACTAAATGGAATGCTCTGGATTGGAAGGAATCTTAAAGATCAGCCAGTTCCATCCCCAGCCATGGGCAGGGACACTTTCTATTAGAGCTGGTGCTCCAAGCCCCATCCAACCTGGCTTTGGACATTTTCAGGGGATGGGCAGTCACAGCTCCTCTGGACAGCCTGTACCAGGGCCTCACCACCCTCACAGGGAGGAATTTCTCCCTGATATCCCATCTGTCCCTGCCCTCTGGCAGTTTGAAGCCATTCCCCCTCGCTCTGTCACTCCATGCCCTTGTAAAAAGTCCCTGTCCAGCTTTCAAGCTGATGAGTTCCATGAAGGTAACAGACATTTTTGGGAAAGAACCCGTCTGCTTGGAGTGGGACTTGTCTACCTCATAAATGCTGGGTTTTGCTTCCCACGCCCTGAGGGCAGCTCTCACTTTAATTTCCGTTCTGGTGTCTTGAGTAGTGTTTTTCTGTTTTCTTCCTTTTCTATTTATTTTTAACCAAATGAGGGAGTGCAGTGTCAAACATGGACACGAACCAGCAGAAGTCAGTAAATTCAAAGTGAAGGGTGCAGCTGCATCCCCAGCATCTGCCATGGGGCCTTTTTCTCTTCTGCTGGCGAGCAACACACCGGGCCTGACAGTTTGTCAGCCTTCACTTCCCATTCTCGTCCTTCCACTGCTTTGCATGATAATCCAGCCCTTTGCCTCTGACAAACACAGCCACGTTTTAATTGTGTCCTCTGTAGGAGGAACACCAGCGGCGTTCAGCCGGGCTTTAACTCTCAGCAGCTTCTCCCCTCATAAACCTTCTAATGTGTAATTAGGAGGGAGCTTTATGGCCCAGCTCTCCTGCTCTGAGAGGGGCTGGTGTTTAAAACCCAAATAACTGACAGCTCTCCACGTCCCGGGTTGTCAGTGGCTGGATTTAGTGGAGCTGGGAGCCTCCCTTGCAGAGTGACAGCTTTATTCAGTGTGGAGACCCTGATTAATGGCCTGTGACACTGGGCTGGCCCAGGGAGCAGAGCAGCTCCTCTCCAACGTGGGCTGACAGAGGTGGCTTCACCTTCCCCTGTCACTCAGGGCAGAGGTGGCTTCACCTTCCCCTGTCACTCAGATCCTCTCCCCATTCCTGAACCTCAAGCTCAGGTGGGACAGAGGCATCAAGGCTGGGAGGTGAAGAGCAAATCTCCCATCAGCAGGAGTTAGGATGGGGCAGGGCTGGGGAAAACTGGACAGAAACAAGGAGCAAAGAAACATTTTTCTTTTTTTCACATGTTTAAGAGGCTGGGTGCCCAGTGACAGGCAGTGGGGAATGAAGATGGGGACTGATGTGACTGAAAAGAAAAAGCAAGGGCAGCATCCCTAGGGATGTCCCTCTGAGCCCTGCACCTGAGCCCTGTTCAGGGTTGCAAACTTGCTCTTCCCAGTGGTTTCTAAGAGTTCATGCCCAGCTGATGTCCCAGCCGTGGCATGTGCATCTTTCCTCCCTAAACTGAGTGGAAAATGCTGTGTACAGTGCACTAACCATTTTCTACTGAACTTAAAGGCCAGACTTTGCTATCACAGGTGACCTTCTAATGAATTCTCTTTCATTCTCTTTCATGGACTTCTAACATTTAGAGCACACCTGTTTTTGAGGATGGGGGAAGAGGTGCAGTGAAGGAATTCACAAGTGTGTGTTCAATATTTAATCTCGAAGTTCACTACTGGAATAAAGGGATTTTTTTAGTTCAGGTATATCTGATTGTGATCATTGTCTACAAAGAGGATGTTCCAGATGATATAAGATAAATTAATTGAGGCTCTGGAATTAAAAATCTTTCTGGCCAAGGCTTGGGAAGCCACAGGCTATGCTGCATAGAGGTCAGCAGTGGGGAAGATGCAGGACATCTGTCCACTGTGGCTGCATCAGCACCTCTCTGGGACCCCAGGAATAACGAGCTGGGTCCCATTTTAGAATCATTAAGGCTGGAAAAGACCATCAAGATCATCAAGTCCAACCATTAGCACCTACCCCAGGGAAGAACCAAAGTTTTGACAAAAATTCTTCCTGTGAATGAAAGGAAGATGGGTCAGTGACTACAAGGCCACCAGCCAGAGCATCTCTGGGTCCCTGTGAAACAGAAATACCTCTGAAGAAACATCCACCAGCATCTTTTGCTGCCCCACACCATCACCACCATAGCCAAGGGGACAGAGAGGAGGAAATGCAATGTTGACCTCTCAGAGGTGGTTTTCCCAACTTACTGCAAGCTTCACAAATCAGTTAAATTTACACTTCTTGGTCTGTTGGGTTTTCTGCACTGTGCACCCTGATAGGTTTGGGAAAATGAGTGAGAAAGTGCGTCTGAACAGTTGTGTTTGTTGTAATGAGTGCTGAACATTCACTTTTATTGTTGCTTTTTCTTCCCCTATTTAAGTGGCTTTGAATGCAAACAAATTGCTTTTCAGACAATTCACAATGGACTCAAATTCTCTTATTGCTGTTTACAAATGTGTTTATGAAAGCTCAGGCAATTCTAGCAAATATGGCAATATTTTATAGTCGTGAGATGCATCTTCTGAGTATCGGTGGCTGCAACAATCCAACTTTGAAAATGCATCCCTCACTCCACCCTCTTCAGAGAAACTAAATCCCAAACTCCCTTTTTTATTACATTGTAACTTTATGTGGTAGAAATAATCCCAGCTTCTATTGCCCTGTAAAAGGGGAGTCAATATTTTATCTCTTGTTTTATAGCCATTGTAATACCCAGCTAATACATAACAATGGTACATTGTGATAACTTCATTATTGTCTGATCATGCTGGTGAATAATGTATTGGTCCGAGTTTTAAGCGTAGCAGGAAAATTACCTATTTTATTGTTCTTTGGTGTTTCTCAAATGCAGCTGGAACAATAACATTCCAGCCTGCTTTTTGCATCTGCTGAGACTGCCAATCCTCCTGCCCAGAGAAGCTGTGGTTTGGGGGCTGTGGCTCATTGTATGCCACCAGACGTGCAGGGCGGTGCAAATCACCGAGCCAATATTTACCGGTGCCAAAGCTGAAACATTCACATGGAAATGCACCTGCAGTGTTAATCAATCCATCTCTGCTGCTGTTCCCTGTGGCACAGGAGCAGGCTGGGGGCCAGATCTCGCTCTGTTACACCAGCACAGTTCTGGGATCGCTGCGGTGACTCCAATTAGGTTACGCTCAGGTAAAGGCAAAGCAAATGAGAACAGATTCCTGCCTCACACTGCAGCAGCAGAACGAGTCACTGAGGGAACACTGCTGGCTCCTGCTCTATTGTTACCTTGATAGCACCTCCAGCTGCAGGAGTCCTGCTGCTGCTCCAGCAGACGACTGGCTTTCAAAGCTGGCAGCTCCCACACTGAAGTCATGTCTGGTGAGAGGTTATCATCCTATTCCCACTGCTGTGGGACATGGAAAGAAAAATAGATATTGTTGGAACAGCTTTGATAGCTAAAAGGCCAATGGGATGCTTGTGAGGTCAGGTCTGTGAGAGCTGCGCTGGGTAGGCGAGCTGAGGGTTTGACCTCATATTTAAACAGTCTCCATTTTCTCAATAGAAATGCTGGACACCAATTCTTACTGGGAGGCTAATCAGTCAGATTAATGTTTGATTCCTGCCCTCAAAATTTTTGAGTGGTATTTTTAATTATGTTTGGGTTTGTTGCTCCTGGTACCAGCATCCATGTCGTTGAAAGTTCATTCCATTGCAGTCCAGTGAATGTGAGGTTACAGGTATGGATCAGGGATGGGAATGGTGCCTGATTAGGATTAATGAATCAGGATTAATGTCATTATGGCTGTGGAGAGCCAAGACCACCCTACTGAAACGCTCCCATCAGAAAGGCATTGTGCTTTTAACAGCTTCAACAGCTTTATAAAAATAAACAAAACCCATTTCTGTTTAAAACTCCAGAGCACAGAGTGTAGCACCAGCTCTGTGCCATGCAAAGGACACATCACTGCTGCTGTCATGGAGCAAGCAGCACTCCAGTGACACCAGTCCCCTGGCACCCGTTCACACAAGGCCACAGAGCCTCCCAGGACTTACATTAGTCCAAGCCTCACTTGAGTGCTTCAACAACAAAGCAAATTCTGCAATGTAACAGGCAAGCAAAACCTTTGTGATTAGGGCTCGTTAATGTTGCCTTGGGTTTACCTGATCTGTCAAATGACAGTGATGGGTGTCAAATGACAGTGATAGGTGACCTCACCCAATCAGGAGGGAGTGGCAGCTGCTCCAGCCAGCTCAGGTCTATGTGGGTGCTGCTGCTGATTTTAGAGACCTCTTCCATCTGGGCTATGAAAAGATCCCATCCTGAATTAATGCATTCCCAGATGGTGCTTGCAGGGCATTCTGACATTTGTGTGTATCACAGGGCAGCCCCCAGGTGAGTGTCCCTGCCTGTGGCTGCAGCACAGCGTGGGTGACAGCCTCTCTCAGTGAGCAGGTGAAGTGCCAGGGCACACAGCTGATGCCGTTTCTCTCCTTGCTGCTCTCCTAGATGAAGGACTCTGGGATATGTTCGTGAAGGACATCCCTCGCAGCGCCACCTCCTACACCGTGGGCCTGGACAAACTCAGACAAGGTGTCACCTACGAATTCAGGGTGGTGGCTGTCAACGAATTTGGCTATGGAGAGCCAAGTGTTCCTTCTGTGGCAGTATCAGGTAACCATGGATTTTTTTTTTAAGTATTTTTCAATGGAATTTTCCAAGAGGAAAAAGAAACAAACCAGACTCCCTAGTTGCAGCAAATAAAGTGCAGCTTTTTTCACTTGTTTTAGGGTACAACTGGAATAATACAGTGGTGAATTAAGGTTTGAAATTACAGTATGTTTGATTCTCGAGAGGAAAAATGTGCATGTGCCATTTTTAAGCTTGATAAAGAACCTACTCTGAGTGTTTATGTCAGATCTCTTGTCATAAGACTGATTTGTAGAGTCTACAATTTGTTTTTTCTCCATTCCTCTGGTTTTTGTTTGCTCTGCTTTCTTCTTTTTTTTTTTTTTTTTCTTTACTCTGGACTCTGATAAACATTTTCTGTGTAACTTTGTATTTAGCTCTCACAAATACAGACGCGTAGTTTCACGTTATTCCTGATAATCCTCTGTGCTGGCAGTCCTGCTCCAGGGTGATGCCTCCAATCCCCCTCCACCAGAACAGCTCGTTGGTGATGCTCTGGGGCTCTTCCCTCTCTCCTTGCTCTCCTGGGCTTACTCCCAGTAAACAGGGCTAAGACCTAAATGTGCTTCCCAAATCCCTGTGAGCAGCCCAGCCCTCTGGTTTTCTGAAGGGACTTGAATACCTTGAAAATCAAATTCCTCTCAGCTTGCCTGGGCTGGGCAGCTGGAGTGCCTTGGCCTGTGGTGAGGTGAGAGCCCTTGCCCTTGGGAAGGCTGTGCTGGGTCTCCTCTTCCCCCACTCTACTCCAGGTTACTTTTGAGCGTGGGTTTCATCCTTGCTGTGTCAGCAAAGACAAGGGGAATAAAAGAACCTGATAAAGCGGCTTTGTGATTCAAAATTCTGGAGAGTCCTGAGAATCTGGCAGTGCTCCAGTGTCTGGAGTGGCTTTTATCTCTTTGCTGCTCCAGTGAAAGGCATGAACACCATTCAGAAACCCCCCAGCAGGCAGGAGTAGCGAGTGCTGCTCTCGCCATCGCGGCTGCTGCGCGTCCTGACACAATTAACCACTCACCCCGTGAGAGCTTCCATGGATTTCACTGTGAGTGCTACCCCTGCCTTTCTTCTTCAGGAGGAGGGCATGGACAACCCACTTCAAACACCAAGAGTCAGTGTTTTTCCTGTCTGGGGTTTCACAGAGGCTGTAACACAGAGTAAAGGACCAGCAATCATGTCAGTCTTTCCTTTGCTCCAAGACATTATTCCTCTGAAGCAGGGCATGCATCTCCTTGTGATGCTTTCTATAAATAAACTGCTTGTTTGTAAGTTCTCCACTTGAACAGAACTATTTAATTCGCCTCCTTTTGATGCTTCAGTGTTCCTCTCAAATTGCTGCATGAAAGTAAGAGGCTTCCATTGAGATTCACAGTCATAAAAGTATAAAGCATTTTAGGCTGGCCACTTCAGCTGGCACAGGGAGGTATAAATTGCCCTGAATCTGCTCATCCCAGCATGGCTTGTGCAGTTTGTCTCTAGGATTTTATTGGCCTGGAAAGGCCTCCTAGCAAAGAAAGAGTGTGGCTGTTTTTTCCTGCTGCAGAATACGCAGTGATCTGGAACAAATTTGAGCTCATATCATCGGGCTTAAAACAGACTTTTATTCAGATCCAGGCTTGGGACAGTCAGGGAAAGAGGGAAAGAGGGTTTGGTGATAGTGAGGGGTTGAGTTGTTCTCCTGGCATCACCCATTCCTGCCAGGTGGTGTTCCACCTTATGGACTACAGGGAAATTATATCAACTGCTGGCTCGTGCTCAGAAGCTCCACTTTTTCCCAAAGCTGAGGCAGCTTAAGGGAGGACGAAGAGAATATCTGCAAGAAAACAACAATACTTATTACTTTAAACCAAGATTGGCAAGGTAACTCCAGAAAGGGGAAGTTACTGTCATTTTATGTTTCCACTTGAGGTCAAATGGGGTGAAATAACCTGACTGCACCAAATCCAGGCAATTGAGTTGATACCCCTGTGCTGCACATCAGGCTTGGCTCAGTGGATAGACAAGTGATATAGAGTAGCAGTGAATGTTGGAAGCTGGAGTTAATGGAGGTACTGAAAGACACTGAACCAAGTGTGCTTTGTTCCCTGGCACTAGCTGTATTTTTCAAAGAGCCACTGAACAGCATTTTGGCAAGGTAAGCCTCCCAAAAAGTGGAATAATCAGGGGTCATGGCACATGTATTAGTGGTTCCCTTGACCCAGGAGTGCCAAGCCTGCCATGGTCAAAAAATATAGGTATGCAGAGCTGTGGGAAGAAACCTGTCTCTCTTCTCCTGGTGATAACTTCTTAGCTAAGGCTCTCTGGAGCTGCTCCAGGGCTATGAGAGATGCTTGTAGAGATGGAACTGGTTGCCCAGAGAAGCTGTGGCTGCCCCATCTCTGGAAGACTGAGAGTCTGAACCCCCTCTCTCCTGAGCACCATTGTGGAGTCATCATCCCCTGTGGGGAACAAGAGAAAATTTTAAAGGGGCATAAAGAGGAACTGTTATTTGTTTTTTGCTCTTTCAGCACAAACAGAAGCCCCTTTCTATGAGGAGTGGTGGTTTCTGCTAGTGATGGCTCTCTCAAGCCTCATCCTCATCCTGCTGGTGGTGTTTGCACTGGTCCTGCATGGCCAGAGCAAGAAGTACAAGAACTGCAACGGAGGTAAGGCATTGTCATCTCTGTGCTGTGCAAAAGGCTCAAGAGCTGTGGGAATCAGAAACACCTTTCCTTTGAACCCCTGATTTCCTCAGCAGTGACTGTGTTTAAAGCTATTTTGCTTGGCAGAAGACTTGGAACTTTTTGCTGTCTTGTTTGGTAGAAATGGCTTTTGCCCCTGGCCACAGTGGATCAGGGTTTGGGTTCTGACCAGCCATGGGCTCAGACAGAACAGGTTTTGGAAGTCCCAGGGTCTGGGTAAAAGCCAAGGAGTCTGCGTCAAACTTGGCAGATAAGGAATGAATAAGGAAGTAGCTGAGCCTTTTTTTAACTTTGTCATAATTCCCTGATAGATGGGGAGAAGGACAAAGATTCTGCTTTTCCATGGCTGTACCAACG
The DNA here is from genome assembly GCA_013396995.1 of Dicaeum eximium. Classification (NCBI taxonomy): domain Eukaryota; kingdom Metazoa; phylum Chordata; class Aves; order Passeriformes; family Dicaeidae; genus Dicaeum; species Dicaeum eximium. Next base: position 1,511,667 of record VWZP01009288.1, read on the forward strand.
CAGATATTCTAAATCTCTCTGTGTGAGGACTATATCACAATTCCTTTATATTGAGTGCCCTGCATCTCACATTCCTTCCTTAAGCCAAGGTGCAGTTGCTGGGCTGGGGGCCAAGCAACCAGGAGGTGTCTTGGTTATCTGGACCTGTTAGATTTTAACATACAGTGAGCATCAAGCTGTGAATTTTCCTTTAGTGATGATTTTTACCAGTCTCGTTTCTTGAAAGGAAACAGGATCTACCTGCTCTGTAACTTGGAATATCAAATAGTCCCCTTTCAAAAAGCCTCTTTCTTGGGCTCTGAATATTGCTTTTACCTTTTCTTCTCCCTACATGATAAAGTCCTGGGAGGGTTGTTCACATGTGTATTTCTCTGATAGCCTACTCCTCCTGCAGCAGGAAATTTCTCTGATGCCAGGAGGTGCCAGAAAAGGCACATTAATGAGAAGGATCAGGTGGATGGGTCTCTGCACTACCTGTTCTTAGGGATTAATGTAATGAAGTCTTCCAGGCAGTATTTAGTAATTCAGTCCCAAAGTGAAGATCTTCTCTTTCTTTGTTATTCACTTCTAACAAGTGTTAGAAAATCAGATTTCAGTCCCACGAGATATAAGATGTATGAATACCGTGGCATTTTACCCAGTTAATACTATTACATATTTGTATGCACAGCTCATAGGAAATCTCTCATCTTCTTAGTTTTACTGTGTTTGGGGGACAGACATGAAAAGGCAGGTCTGACCTGTGCTGTCAGATATCTGTGTTCACAGAGCCTTAATGCAGCTCTGAAATTGAAGCTGAGGATAAAGCACCTGTCTGCTGCAAAGTGGCAGCCAGCCCTTCTCCCTGGGACACGGGCTCAGCTCACACCTTCGGCATGACAAAGGATGAGCACAGGAGAGAACAAGCTCCTGCTAGATTTGATCACAAGAAATAATATACTGGGCTGTTTTTTCCTTCTTCTTCCTATCCTATCCTTGTTTCTGCCTTACATTGTCCAGTGATTTCTCCATACCTGATCCTCATTCCAGCTGTGGCATGTTTTTCCCATTTTCTATCCACTTGCCCTTCCTCTTGATTTTTTTTTTCCTGCCCTTTTTTTTTTTTTCTCACTTCTTTTCCTCTTTTTCTACCTTTTCTAGTTTTACTTTCTCTTGCTTTGTTCCAGTCAGCATAGAATGGGATTCACAGCACCTGATTTAGGACATCTTCAGTAGCCACCTAAATTAGTTATCTGGTTATTTATAGTCAAAAACCAAGAATAAGCACTTATGAAGCACAGTTTAACTGTGCTATTTTAGATACTTGCCTCTGAATGAAATCCATCCATCCATCCATGACTCCTTTCTCCTCTTGTGGCTTCCTCTGCCCCTCCACATTCCTTATACACTCCTTGCCTTCACTCTGTTCTCACTTGCCAGTAAGAAAAGTGAAGAGAATTTAAAATAACTAATGATGTCATAAAACAGAAAGAAGGACAAGTTAGCTCCTGCAGTTCTATTTGGGGGAAAAGTGCTTTTGTTTCAGCTGAACCTCTCATTTCCTGGCTCCAGGTAAAACCATCTCCAACGTGGAAGAGTCAGTGACCCTGGATAATGGAGGCTTCACTGCTCTGGAGCTCAACAGCAGACACCTGAACATCAAGAGCACCTTCTCAAAGAAAAATGGGACCAGGTAAAAAGCTGGGCATGTCTTTTTTCTAGCTTCAAGCACTGTTAGACAGGCAAAAGGGAGAGACTGAAGAATCCAGGGAGGGCTTAAGCACCCAAGTCTCTGCCTCAAGCTGCGGTTCTGGCTTCTAAGCATGATTTCATTAATTCCAGGGGAATAACACCATCCCAAATAGTCCTCCTTTGCATTTCCTAGGTCTCCTCCTCGGCCCAGCCCAGGGGGGCTGCACTACTCTGATGAGGATATCTGCAACAAGTACAACGGGGCTGTGCTGAGCGAGGGCTTGGGTCTCAATGAGAAACCCCTGGAAGTGTCAGAGTCAGAGGTAAGGATTTCCCTCTGCCTCACATTGCACAGACACTGCAGATATTCATCTCCATGCTGAGTCCTGGCAAGTCTTTGAAGTCCCAGTCCCATACCTACATCATGCTGTGTGGTCACTGTTTGTCTCAGGGATTTTAAAAGGTTCAATTCACCAGGCTGTTTGCATCACATCTTAAAATAAAAATATCAAAGGAAAGAATGACAAGAAGGACCCAGCCAGGGCAGATTCCAGACCTGGCCTTGACAGATATTCAGTTTTCCAGAGTCAGGTAGAAAGATAAGTGCAATCAGTCAGAGAGTGTGTGCTGACCTCTCTGGAAGGATCTGCCCACTCTCTTCTGCCTGAGGGCTGCAAACTTGGAGCACTTTTGGGAAAACATATGTGCTGCAAAATAACCAGCTACTCTCTGGGTGAGGTTAGAGGTGAGATGTGCTTTGGATTGTTGCAGTGACTGGAGTGTGGAATGTGGTTTGCAATTCCACAGCAAACCCCACGATTTTGAGTCTGAGTGGTGACAGCCACTGCCTTGGTTACAGAGGGAGTAGATGGGGAGTGAGTGACTTGCCAGGGAGCCACATGGCCATGGCTGGGAGGGAGCATTCAGCTCTCTGAGCACCCCAGCCTTGCCTGTAGACTGCTCTCCACTGAAGGTGGGTGCATGCCAGCATTATCCATCTGGCAGGGCTCCATCTTGTGTTTCACATTCCCTGTGAGAAGGAAGAAAGTGCTTGCTGTCTGTGAAAGTCCAGCAGTGGCTGTGGGTGAACAGACAGACTTCAAAGGAGATCCAGAAAGGTAAATCTGTCTCTAAAATCAGAAGCTGTCAGCTGAGATCCTGACGAATCCGAACTGACAGCGCAAGAAGCGAGCAGTGGGCCAAACCACGCCAAACCTGACCCTTCCAGCAAGAAAAAATCACAGGCAGCAAGTAGTGAAAGAAGATGACAGTTTTCATCTGTAGCTTTTCTGCACCTGCAGCTACAGCTGCTTTTCCTGGCTACCTAGCTCTCACCTCCTGCTAATTACCACCGACAGCCTGCTGCTTTGTGCTGCCCTGTGGCTGACCCGTGGTGCAGACAGCTTTCCTTGGTGCAGCTCAAGCTGCTGTCTCTGCAACGCTCCAGCATTACCCTCCAGATTAAACCCACAGTGCTTTGGTCATGTCACTGTAACAACCCAGCATTAAACCTGTCATTAAAACAGTTTGCTGAGCATGATCGTGAATTTAGCACTGGCACCTTTTGACATTCATTTCAATGTCCCGTGTGGTATTTCCTGGTGATGTGCAGAAGTCTCCTTGCAGGGTGTCATTATGCCTCCTATATGCACAGAGAATGAAGTGATTTTGGTGGGTTTTTTCTCAGGCTATTGATATTGTTTATTTACTGTTGTATTGCTGTTGAGCCTGAAGGTCTCAGTTGAGATTCTGGTGGTTTTGTGAATGTGGGTGTGCACGTGAGTATGTGCACAAAATATGCCCCTGTTTTTCCTTGGGGCTTGGATTTGCAGCCCGCCTGTATAATGTCTTTGATGCTTGTTTGGGTTTTTTTGTAGTGGGGAGTGCTTTCAGTCATGAAATGTTAATATGCTCCCAGTAGAGGTAGCAGTAGGAGATGCTGCCTTTTGATCAGCCTGAAAATGCTGTTTATGTTGGCAGGTGCAGCCAGGAGGTGAGGGTGGGTTGGGGCAGAGGTGGGCACAGATGATTGACCACTCTCTTTTCAAGTGTTCCTGTACCTATTAGCTCTTCCTGTTTGTCTTTTATTTTCTTTTAGTTTCTGTTCTCAGAAAAGATCTTAATAGACAAGCTCTGTTTTCTGAGAGTTTCAGATTTTCTATCTGTCTTAGCAGGCAGAAACATTTGCCATTAGATGAAGAGTTAAAGATCTCTTTTCATGTAAGAGCTCTAGCCAGGTTTGGTCCTCTGCAACAGAGGGTCCTGATGCTGTTTTCCTCTAATACCTCTGTGTGTGGGTCTCAAATTCCACTTCATATGATGCACATAAGGGCAGGCAAGAGACAAAAACTGTGCCTTTGCCTTCACTTGTCACCATGTTACTGCTTAGTCTTATGCCTGTTGCCTGAGGTGTCAAGATTTTATATGGAAAATAAGGAAGCTCACTGGTTTCAAGTCTCCTGGGGTTTACTGAACATGAAGAACTCTTGGGCTGACTGACTGCACTTAAAACACAGATGCTTGGGAGTGTTCCTCCAAGCTCCCTCCTGGAGAGGAGAGACACACAGAAACAAAGAGGAAATCAAAAAGGACTCTTAATATTCATAAATCAAGTGGTGAACTTACTCCATGTCATGAAAGCCAAGCACCAGTACTGTTAATGAGGTTAATGAGGTTAAAGAAGTTTAATTGGCAGGTATGGAGCAGGAGACTGCTATGAGTCTAAATTTGAAATTATTCATAATAATAGGCTTTTAGTTAATGAGTCAAGTGGACAAGGCTCTGGACAGATAATATGAAAAAATTTGGTGTTCACCATGTACAGGAATCTGATGTATCTGCAGTGTCATCCAGCCAAGGAAGAGCAGGAGGAGAGGGGAGGCTGGTGCACGTTTGTGTGTTCTCACATGTCCTTGTGGTCTCTCAAAAACTGTTTCCAGGAGAAAATACTCTCACAGGTTGTTATCAGTCAGTGCTGGCTGCTCTGGCCTTCCCACTGCTGTCTGCAGTCTGATTGGCTTTGGCTTTCTCAGCTCTGTAGGAAGATATTCATTTCCACTTAACACTTCAGAGGGAATAGGGCCTAACTTGTTTCCAGTAAAGCTCTCCAGTGATTTTGACAAGTTGGGCACTATGTGGAAACCAGCTGCAGGTGACACATAAAATAAGAGTGGGTTCCCATGTCCAGAGAAATATTTTGCCTACTGAGTTACCTTGTCTCTTTTACAGCATATTTATTTCAGGTCAACAAAAAAAAAATCCTGCTGTTATCTACATTTATAGGAGTAATTTTATAAGGCTGTTTCTTTTGTAGTGACTTAAAGGGATAACTGGAACTATTATCAGATTTATTATCACATTTCCCATTGACTAAGCCAGCCAACTTTGGTGGCTGACTTGCCTCTGAGCAGTACTTTGTGCATTTTGTGCTATGAAAAAATACCTAAATAGCCTCTCATTTTCTGTATTTGTTGTTTCATAGGCATCCATGCACCTCTGGTTGACAGTGTGTAATGTCACCACACACCCAATCACACTCCAGCCTATGGAGGTTTCCAAGGTAACCCAGCCACAGTCGCAGGGAAAGGAGAAAACTGAAAACAAAGCAAAAAGCCCTGCAGCATTTCTATTTACTCAATAGTTTAAAAACCACTAAAGAGTAATCCTGTAGTATAAGCTGTCTGTATTGCCATGCTAAACAGGTTTATCTTACTTCTCCTTGATTTTCATCGGGCTGTGGGATGCCAGTTTAGAGCATTCCTTGCTGATAAGGGTGATTATTGGAGTCTTGCTGGGAGCAGACCTCAGGAGATACTTCAGAAACACGGACAAAATAGTCAGTTCCTGCCTGTCCTGAAAGAAGCACAGAAAAAACCTGTTGTATCAACATTCACAAGCAGGTTATCCTTTCCACCATCAGTCTGAATGATGGTGAAAGGCTGAAGTTACTGCAGCTCTGTATGTTTCATGACAGTTCCCTCTGAAAGACCCTTATTTACACCAAATTAGTGTTGCCTTTCAGCTGGTATAATGAACTAATTAGTGGACAAATTATCAGCAAGAGGTATTGTTTTAAATTCCTCTTTCAGTTCATGGCAAATCTTAGCATCACTGTATTTCAAACGGTAGCAGCTCATTTTAAAGTGTTCCTGGGATTTCTCCTCTTTATTATGTTGACTTCTGGCAATCTTGAAAGAACTTGGCTTAGGAACAGAAATTATATTAGTTTTGTGAGTGAGTGGGTTTTTTTGCTGGTGATGGACAGAGCTCAAGTGGCTGCATAAGTACTATTACAGCTATAAAGTCATGGCACATGCTTCTTTGCATTTCTCCTTAGGGCTTCCAGCTTTTAGTTGGCTTTACCCATCCCCACAGATCCTCTGTGTCCGTGGGGATATCAGGAATAGTCATAAAGAGCCACTAGAAGTTTGTGGGGTTTGTTTTTTTTTGTTTCTCATGCTTATGGCACCTCAGCTCAGCTGTGATCCCTCTGTTCAGCAGGGCTCTGTTTCCTTGTCGGGTGGCTGAGGGTGTCTGAGCCAGTAAAAGTGGTGGTGGGCTGGGGAAGGAGTCAGAGGACATGGGAGAGCAGTGCCTTTGATAGAGAGAGCACCTCCATGGGAGCTGGAGGAGTTCACACCTCTGGGTGCTGCTTCTGGAGAGAGATCCACCTGTCCCTGCTCAGGATGCAGAGACTTTTCTTCCACATCATCCCTCAGCTTCCCAGGCATTAAAATTACCTTAAAATTACACCATGGGCACACAGCATCATGTTTGGAGACTGATGCAGAGTGCAGTAAGTTGTTTCCTGCTGAGGACAGAGGGAACCAGGGTTTGGGAATCTTTTGGTGAAGTTGGCTGTGTCTGCAGCTGAGGAGCAGCCTGAGCTGCTGCTGCCCGGCCCTGCCATGCTGCCACATCTGTGGCCATCCATGGCACTCCTGTTGGAGCCCCTTGCAAAAACAGGCAGGGCAGTACTGGCAGGATGTTCCTGGCAGCAGTGCCAAGACTCTGGAGCTGCTCTCTGCACCCACTGGCTGTGAAGTGGTCCAAATCTGGGGATATTCCAGGAATGCTGCAAAAACCACCTGTTCAGGAAGGTCTTTGGAGAGAGCCGGGTGTTGGCTTCCCAAGCCTGGCAGCTGGTGCAAAGAAGTGTTTTTCTAGGAGATAGGCTTGCTGTGTTCCTTCTGGAATAATTATTAAATGCTGGTAGGGCTTTGTTGTAATAGTAATTACTTGTCAAGGCACCTGAAGCTTTTCATTCTTAAAATTCAAACAGTACATCATTCCTAAAGAGCCAAAGCCTGTGCAATAGTGGAAAGGAAGTTTTGCAAAGCTCTGAAGAGCTGCTTTGCTCACTTTTGGAAAGCCCTGGGAAAAATTTTCTCAGCTCTGTCCATCACCCTCTGTGCTGGAAAATGGGCCTGGAATAGTATTGAAGCAGCTACCTAAGCAAAGTGGGATGATGGATGCTGTGCCCTTTTCAAACGATGGTTCACAAGGCATTTGAGGATTGTTCTTCAGAGACCATTAAAAAGGAGCTTTAGAGGAGGAGAGACAAGTTTTGTGGCAGGCAGGATCAAGAAGGATGTGTGTTTGCTGGCTGGTGTCATAGATCAGAACCACACCAACCTTTTGAAACTAATTGCAGCAACCAACAGTGATGAGCTGCACTTACCTGTCTCTCTTGTGTCTCTTAGGCAGCTCCTACTTTGATATTTAATCGCCTCTAGAATTGGCAATGCAGATTATTGGGCGGGGGAGGGAAAGGAATAAAAGCTTTTGCATGGTCTAATTAAGATTTTTGAGGGAAGGAGTGAGATCTGGAAGTGCCTGGGTAAATGTTTGTGTGCTGGATGGGATGGGGCTGTTACTGGTGGGAACAGAAGGAAGATGTGTGCTGAGATTCCACGGCTGAGGCTTTGCCGTGGTCTCTGCGCTCAGCAGAGATGTACAAACCCTCTGTGATTCCTCCAGCTGCATCCCAGCAGCAGCACTTCAGAGGAGGGGCAGACGCACAGAGCTTATCTGGTTACATCTCAATAGAGCTCCTGCTTGATATTGATGGGAGCTTTGAAGCTCTCCAGCCACCGTGCATAAATGTTTCAGGGGTAGGATCCTCTCTGAGCACAGAGCTGGGTCTGACTCATCCCAAGGAAGCAGCCCCTCCTGCCTGGCAGCTCTTCTTCCCCAGATTTTGCATTCTCTTTCTTCTGTTGCCGCTGGTTGTGTACCTTGTACCACCCATAAGCAGCTGGAACATGCAAATAGTGTTATTTGCCTGTGAAAAAGTCTGATTTTACTTAACTCCCTTCCAGTTATAGACCTAATTTTCAATACTTAACACCCAGAGTCCTGTTCAGGTGACTCGGGCTGTCCACCCCAAACATTGGCCTGACTAATCAGAGTGTTTGTGTGGAAGGTATCCCTGCTGTCCTTCCATCAGAAAAGAGACACTCAGTTGTAATTGCAATACTTCTGGTTGTGATTGAAAGCTGTTGGTTTCGCTGCGACCTCTCTACACTTCCCTGCATCTTGTGCCCAAACAGGAGCTCCTGGCTGCCCCTGCACCGTTCTGCAGGGAATTAGAAGGGATTTCTCTGTCATTTATCATCAGGGGACTCTCCCTGTAGCAGCAAAGTCTGGCTAAAGCAGAGCACGGTGCCTGTACCACACTTGGGCTGCCATCCCTCTTACCTTAACATTACAGCTTTAGTCAGCCGGTGATGCTAAACTTGCCTCTCATTTCTTTGCGAGCACAACAGGCTAAAATAAACATCGATACTAATGACCGATTATTTAATTCTATTTTTTCCTGATACCCCAGGTCACTGACTCAGATTACGAGGACGAGTTGCCCAAGCACTCCTTTGTGAACCATTACATGAGCGACCCCACCTACTACAACTCGTGGAAGCGACAGCAGAAAGGGGTGAAGCAGCACCCGGCGTCCTACAGATACGAGGAGTGCACGGCCAGCGAGGCAGAGCCCTATTTCCAGACTGTCATCACGACACAGAGCTCAGGAGGGGTGTACACCCCCACGGGACAGCCCGCGCCCGGCTCCCGGACTCCAGTGACAGGATTCTCGTCCTTTGTCTGAGCTGGGGACACGGCGGGACAGCCGCAGTGACCGGGGCGCTGAACTGTGGGGGACCTCTCCTATCAGGGTAGAAACGGATGGGAACACACCTGAGGCTGGGTTGGTGGTGTTTTGGTTGGTTTGGGCTTTTTGGTTTGGTTTTTTTTTTTTTTCTTTCTGAAGACAATCAACTCTATAAAAACACAGAGCTGAACTAGCTGAATCTTTGTTTAAGAAAATGAAAAGAAAAAAAAAGGAATTCTGAACAGTGATGATTTTAACCACTTGTGAATAGTAGGGGTTTTTTAACTGCTTTTTGTAACACTGCTTCAGGAAGCAGCTCCCATGCCCTTCTCCTTCCCTCTTTCTTTCTCTCCCCTCCTCCTGTCCCGCCGCTCCCAAACAAGCAGGTGAATGCCCTCGATGCAACGAGTGACTCTGTGATGTGATTTGAAGAGAAAACATAAAACCTCCCAGGCTCCTTTTTCTTCCTTTTTCTCTACTCTTTTTTTTTCCCCCTTTTTCTCTTCTTTTTAGTTTTTCTCTGTCATCAAGGTTTATTAGTAAAACTTTCCATAGAAAATGGACACATTTTTAGGTGAAAAGCAGACACCTCCTCTCTTCTCCTCACTGCTCCACACATTAGGAGCACTGGCTGACCAATGTAGGCTCAGATGTGTCACTGTGTCTGCTCTAAGCTCACTACTGGTGTATTTACATTGAACTACTGACCTGCTTTTCTTTCTTCTTCAAATGGGACCTGCTGCATTCTTTAAATATTCCAACTCAAGGGCCTTTGGAAGAGGAGATGGCTCAAAAGAGTGCTGTAGGCAGTGGTGGGTGAAGCAAGTGGGAAGAATTCAGATATAAGGTCAGTTTATTTTTGGTGTGGCTCTAATTCTCCTTGTGGACTGCTTGCACCATTTGGATCAGTCATTTTTTAAAAGTCAAAGGACACCACCCAGCAAGCCAGAGGAAATTTTCAATTAAAATTGCAGTGACAACCTAGAGAGTTTACTAATTGATGAGGGTTTTGATCATCAGAGTTGCCATGCCTTGCCAACAGAAGTTGAGCATCCTTTCTCACCCAGACTCTGCAGTTCTGTTTACTGGTCTGTAAAAAAGTACACAGTGGCAGGGTTTGTTTGATTTTATTTTTTTTAGTACAAAGACACACCACACAGTCTAGGTGAGTTTTGGGGTCCACAGGTGCCTTTTATTGATTCTGCAGCTTCATATCTGGGAGAAGCAAAAAAGTGTCTCCAAATAAAGCTAACCAGGTTTTTCAGGCATTTGGGTCATGAATTACCTTGTGCACGTTTACAGCCTGCTCTGTGCACTTGCAACTACACCTTTTAGAAAGAAAAGAGGAGAGTTTTAGTTTCTTTTCCATCCTTTTGTACAGCTCACTTTTTGTTTCCTTCTCTTCTATCCTTTTCCTGAGTCTGTCATGTTTAGTAGCAAGTTGTTTACTCACAAGGAAGTTGTCAGGCATTGAAAGAATCCAAGTAGCAACAGTCCTGGGCCACCAGACTTTTTATCATAAGAGTTTGAAAGGTGGATTTGGAAGTAGGAGAGTCCTTGTTACACCAGGATCTGGATTTTCCTTCCAGGTGGATAAGCCAGAAAAAATTGATGCTTGCTAATGTCCTGTCAAGGCTCATGTGGGCATTGTTACCATAGAAAATTGTCCCTGTCCTCTCAAGGGATGTGGGACATCTGTGGCAGGGGGAGGTGGTGTCTTCAGAGCAGCTTGTTGAGACCAGGCTGCCCAGGGGCCTGCTTGGGAGTATCCAGGTGGCACCTGAGCAGAGCAGCTGAGGTCCAAGGGCCAGCTCAGCCTTGCTGTCACCTTTCAGTGCCCCTTGGACATAGCAAATCATCTCAGAACTGCTTTTACTCTCCGGCACTGCCTCCGAGCACTGCTGCTCTTGGTGCATGCAGACTCAGCGTAGCTTTAGCACTGGATTGCTGTTCCTCTCCAAAGGTTCCAGGAAGAAAAAGTTCAAAACCAAAAACTCCAGTGGGTGTGTTTAAGGGCTTTTGAGTTTGGGATGCTGATCTGCAGCTCATTAGATGGCAAGGGACTCACAAAGACACGGCTGAGCCAAAACCCTGTGAGTCATCCCCCTCTCTGCACCTGGGTAGGATGTGTGTGGGACGGAGATGGGGCTCCAAAGAGGATGACTTGGAGTGTGCTGTGAAGAGGAATGCAAAGCAAACAAAAAACCCACTGCCTTCTGTGCACTTTGACTGTTCTCTTAAGCCATATGGACTTTGCTTTAATTACTGAACTGCCAAAATTTGTTTTCAGTCTGCGTTTTTTGTTTCTTAGACAAAATTATCTACGTGAGTTTCTGATTTGTTTTCCTTTTCCTTTGTCATTTCCTGCCTCAGATTACATATTTTAGACACATTGTTTTTATACATTTGACACAGCAATGCAATTGCTCTTGGAATTTTAATGGCACTTGTCCAACAGGTGTGAGAGGTAGTGCTGCAGGAGGAGCCCTCCAAGGACCACTGAGGACTTTGGGGATGTAAATTAGTAGGAAGGAAGTAGATGGAACACCGAAGACTTTGCTCCAAAGGAAAGCATCGTGTAACTCCACATCTCCTGAATATTGCCAGATCTCAGTTGGTGTAAGGTGCAGTTACTCCCAGATCAGGGCTAATCTGGTACCCCATTGAGAAAAAAACCCAAGGAAACCATGGGGAATAAAGGAAATGGACTTTGTGGCCCCTGCTTCACTGAAGGACAACATGGGGAGCAGCACAATTGATACAAAGCAAGGAGAAGAGATTGTTCCTTTTTTCTCAGAACCAGCTGCAACTAAAAAGCCTGAGCTTGCTGAGGACCTGCTGAGTTGGCTGTGTGGCTCTTTTATTCTGACTGCTGTCGAAATAACAGGTTAGGTGTGATTCCTTTAGGACCTGTTGATCCCAACAAAGGTATTTGTGTTCCGTTCTCGTCCACACTGTTGTCACTCTCGGTTATGTTGTGTTCAGGAGTTGGCTTTTCTGACAGGTGGGTTTATTTTCGATGGGCAGTTGCAGAGTGAGGGGGTGCAGGGCCCTGCTCAGCCCTCAGCTGAGCACAGGATGTTTTCTGCTGTGCAGGATCCTCCATGTGTGATGCCTCCGCCACTTGCTAAAACACTCTACTTGTAAAATATGGTTAATAGGCAGGTTTTATTTACTTCACATATCAGGGAAATTGTTTTATCTGGAAGGAAATACTCCATCAGTTAGGAAGAAAGCTCTATTTCATTGCTGCAATCTTTGGAAATTGCAGCCTTGAAATACAACTTTTAAACATTAGTTGTCATGTTACAGTAACTTCACCCATTGAATTCGCTTCCATTTCCATCTTCCTGTTTAGAATAGTCTTGAAAAATGAAGGCTTATGTTTAAAATGCCTTCTTAGGATATTTTATTTTTATTTATTTATTTCCCTTCCCTTGTTTCTCGAGTCTCTTGGTGACTGTTACTGAAAAATAAAAGCAGCATCATGAAATGACCAAGGGAGACATTTCAGGGAATGGTTTAATAGGAGCTTGTTTTTCATGCAATAGCCATAACAATATCCACTCCCCTGCAGGTAAAAAGTGCTCAAGTCTTCATTCCCTGCCAGGGCTGAGGTGATACGAGTCACCAGTGTCAGCAATGCTGCCAGCCCCTAACCTCAGGTTGTCCTTGTCATAAATCACATGCAAAAGAAGCTGTGCTGTTCCAGCCCACTCTGAGCAGAATGTTTTACCCCCCCTAAAATCCGTGTCACACGTGGTGTGTCCCCACCACAGCCCACACCCTTGGGTGGAGTATTTTCCATTCCTGCCTTTTAATGCTCTGATGTTTGGGCAGGGCCAGCGCTGCACAGGTACAAACGGCAGTGGTGACAAGGGACAGGAGAGGGCACTCCTTTGCTTTCATCAGTGACAGTCTCTTATTCCCTGCCCTGGGAGTCATCCATGGAATGCCTTCATGGGGAGGGCAGGGAGAGGTGAGAGCAAAGGCTTTCATCAGCAGTTACTAAAGGAATCACACTTTGGCCAGTGATCCCACTTTTGGGAGCAGTTGGCATGACTGGAGAGAAGAAAGAAAAATACACAGAAAAGAAACTAATCTATTACTCAAAAGGATTTCTTTTTCCTCTTCATTTTGAGTGTTAAAACCAGTGATGTTTTGCAGATGGGCCAAGATCTCATTTTTCTTCCTTATACCAAGGTCTCTGCCAGAAGCTGCTGTAGCAATTGTTTGGACTAAATATCTTGACATGGGGATGCATTCATTATCCTTGCTATTGCTTCCCTTAAGAAATCCATTGGGTCATCCAAAGATTATCTAATCTGCTTTGCAAAAAGGAAGGAGAGAGAGATCTTTGTGTATAGAGAGCACTGGTGTCTTCTCCCACACATTGCTTTCAGATATACAGGACAACTTGTTGAAGAAAAATCCTTTTAGAAAAGGAATTTATCAAAAACTGTAAAATAAAGCAAACAACCACATAAGAAAGATAACCTCTGGCAGAGGCATTAGGAATCTTGAAGTTCAGAAGCCTGTGATGTGTAAGAGTGACCAAGATGCCAAGACCTCCTGTTTTCACTGATCTCCTGTACCAGCAGCAGCCAGAAGGACACACGCAGTGAGGGGTGATATTTGGAAAGGAAGAGCCACAGGGCTGCTGGGACATGGGCAGGTTGTGCTGCAGACAGCTCCACTCAGCCTGGCATTCCTGCTAGTTCAGTCACATTCCTTAGGTTGCTTTTATAGGTTGTTGCCAGCACATGTGGAATCCACGCATTATCAAAGTGTTCCTAGAAGCTATGAGGTTACCAAAGGTGGGGAAAGGTTTATTGGTGTGGCGTTCAAACAAAGCCACACGTGTGAGGATGTGGTTCTGCAAAACCCATTGAAACCTCCTTATGGAAACCACCCTTGAATCAGGAGCATTCACCCCAAGACCGAACATGATGGGCCTGAAATGGCTTCACCTGACAAGTCATAGAATCCCAGAATGGTTTGGGTTGGAAGAGATCTTAAGGATCACCTTGTTTGAACCCCCCTGCCATAAGCAGGGACACTTTCCACTCTGACCAGGTTGCTCCAAGCCCCATCCAACCTGGCCTTGGACACTTCCAGTCCCTTCTGTTCTTTGTATTTCTGTCCTCCTTTTGTCCTCCCCCTGCTCTCCCAGAAAAAGAAATCTGCCTTGCACTTTGTGCAGGTGTAGAGTTTGCCGAGGACAGCAGAGAGCCACAATGGATAAGCACACACATGACACTTGGGACAGGTGAGATTTGTTTGAACAAGGAGTGAAGTACCATTAGCACTTGAGATTCAGGCTCTGACTCAGAATTTTATCTTCTCAAAGCTGCCACTTGCCCACTTTAAATGGCCTTGGGTGGGGCCTCAAGACTTGGCAGGAAATTCATTATTTCAATGCTGTTGGATCACTGTGCACTTTCTCGGGGCTTGAATCACTGGATACAGAGACAGGAATTGGGTTGCAGAGCTTTATATCAAGGTGTTTTCCCATTTGTGTCCAATTCACTAGATTTGGGAATTTCTGCTACCACTGACTGTTGGTGTTCTGCAGGTGGGAAGTGCCACCAGAGCTCCCTTTGATGTCATTACGCCCCTGGGCAGCGCTGGGGCCTGTCACAGTGCAGCGGGAGCTCTCAGGTAGCAGAAAGGTGCAAGAACCCCATATTCTGGTGAGTTTGTAGCTGGTCACTTTATCTCTCTTGGGCTGGAGTCCATCCTCTGATTTGGTATCTGCTGTCAGCTATGGGTAGGACCACCTCACACAGCTGTGTCCGAGCTACCCTTCGGTGTACTCCGGTTATGGGATCATTGCTTTTAATTCAGTGTCTCCTTGGAGATCTGCCCTGGGTTTTTGTTCCACACCTCTTGTTAGCCTCACCTTCACCACTCCACTATTTTATATGAGAAAGTTACTTCTTCTTTTGCAAACTTGCTTCTGATTAAAAGAACCCTTTTGGAAACATCTGTGTCCTTGGTACATTTGTTCTGTAGAACGGAAAAAAAGTATTTTTCCAGACTCTTTTGTTGCTGAAGAAGTTTCTGGGTGCCTTGCCAGCATACTCACGAGTTAACGGCTCAGGACACTGAGAATGTAACATGGACTGAAATTCCTCACTGTTTGCTCTGGACTGTAAAATCTTACAACCCCTGCTGCTTCTCAGCTAAGCTGACACTCTCAAATAGTTTCCACACAAAATTTGATCAGTCTTAAATATTTTATTATTTTGCAGCAATAAACTTCCTCAGATCCTTAGTATGGGAGAGTCAAAACCCACTCAGAAACAGAAACCCATGGGGCCAACATTTTTTATGCCTTTGTCCCCTCCCCAGCAGTTGTTAATCAGTTCCCATGAACGTGCAGATGTTGGGGAGTCAGGATGAGATCCAAGCTGGGGAAAATCAGGACAGCTTTGTAATTCCAGGGTGGTTTGTTGTGCTTTTCACCCACTGAGCATCTGGCCTAGAGAAGTAAACTAAACACAGTCAGGTCAGCTACAGCTCTGGTGGGAGAAATGAGGGCAAGAAATCGATGTTTTCCAAGTGGGAGAAGGGAAGACAAAAAATAGTCAAACTGTGAAGGAAAGAACTCATATTCTCCTGCTCCTGAAAAGGATATTATAAATAATGCAGTGTTGTATAAATACAGGCAGCCCTTTGCAGCTGGGAGCTTGTAATAACCCAGAGGTATCACTGTACCCATTTTGAAGATGAAAATCCTCCCGCCACAGCATTTCATGAACGAGACATTATCCTGCAAAATTGCCATAAGGTGCAGAAGTGCTTTTTTGAGGCCATTTGGCTCCTAAGTGTATCATCCTCCAGCTCCCAGCCCTTACTCTTCTCGGGATGTTTCCCCCACACGTTTTTGTGGCTGGGATTGGAGCACGGACATAAACATGGGAGTGGATGGGAAATCTGCCACGGTATTCGTAGCCTAAACAATACCAGAGAAAACAGATTGGCTTCCCGCCCTGCCCTGAACAGCACAAGCAGAGGCTTGACTGAATCAAGTAATCTGGGCTTTCATTACTGATCCTTTTCCTGCTATTTGTCTCTTTTGTTCCCTCTTTTTTCCTCTGCGTTTTTGCTCCAGGGTTATTTATTTTTCTCCTTGCTCTTTTTCTTTTCTGTTTTTTCTTTTGTAAGCCTGCCTCTTGTTTTTATTTTTTTTTTCCTCTCCTCCTCTTGCCTCACTGATTATTTTCATTTCCAACCTGCATTTCCCACAAAATCAAAAGGAACTTTATGCGAACACATGTTTTTTGTTGGGTTTTGTTCACTTCCACTGTGCTCCAGGAGTTCTTTAGCTTTGTTGTCCTGTTTACTTAGAAATCCTGGGCACGTACCTCCAAGCCAAGGCGGTGTGGCCGCTGACTTCCCAGCCTGGTAGAAACCTTCATTAAGTAGGCAATTGGCACGTTCATCACCATTTGTTAACGAGTTAGGGTAATCCTAAATCAGACGAAGCTGACGTGTGAAGCCATTCTTCGAGGCTTTACAAGGCAAATTTGTCAGCAGCGCTGAAACCTGTGAAGTCTTGTGGAATCAGAGGATCAGCACCTGCCTGTGGAGGAACGAGGAAGCTGCAAACCATGGTTACGTGACAAAAATGTGTTCAGAGGAAGAGGGACCAACACCCGCGGTGTCACTCAAAGGTAATTTCCTGCTTTTTGCAACTTCCAAGGGGTTCTGCACCCTTTATGCTGATGACACACACCCTAGAAAAGCAGCTGGAGCAAAGCCAAGGACTTGTTCTTTACCCTGAGTCTCCTTAATCTGAGTTTGTGCCCCTTGTGCACTTCACAGAAGGTGTAGATAAGGCTAAAAGGCAAGTTGGGAAAAAGAGCCTGTGCAATATAGCCTGGGGCCTCATGGCAGGAGTGACAAAATGCCTGACAAACACAGGTGACCTCACACAGCCCTGCCGAACTGGGAAGGATGAACATCCCTCCTGCGGTAGGAGGAAACTGAGGCACGGGCCAGATTTGCCTGTGGGACCAAGCTGCAGTCTGTGTGGCTGCTATCAGTGTGCCCAGGTGGCCTTGACTGCAATGTCCTCAGCACAGGGCAAAGAAAACACATCTTTCTTACAAAACAGCAGGATGAGTTATTTTTGGGTCTTTATAAATTGTCTGTTTTCAGGCACTATCATTCTTACCCTACCAGGGGAACATGACTGACCTAATTAGAGTCTAATTCCAACAGTACAAGGCTCAACTTGTAAATGGAAACTTTTTCAATCTTGAGATATTTTTTATGTATGTATAAGCACATCTGATTGGTATGAACACCCCAGAGGTGGGGGGCAGGGGAGGAGCAGGGCAGTGGGAGTCATCAAAGAAGCTGATGGTGGGAAAATTGGGATAAATAAGGGTCAATTTTCAGATGTATTTATGATACTGACTTAATCTGCTGGGACACTGTATCCTCTGAGATTAAACCTCACATAACCTGACAGAAATTGGGAAATGTTTTATCCCCCACTGTGGGTAGGACTGGCAGAGGAAGGATTCAGTATTTCAATCCTCTGTCCAGTAAAAAACATCCAGGGTGATCGATGAGGACACTTTCATTGATCCATAGCTGTCTCCACACCACAGAAGAAATTAAAAGGTGAGAGAAAGATGCTTGTTTTCAATGAAGCCCATTTCACAAAGCCAGCAAGGGTTAATCCAACCAGCCAAATGCTTGGCTTTAGCTGCAATAGAGAAATCCTGTGAGGTTGAGTGATAAGCCTCCAGCTATACCTGCTTGGATTCTCAAGGACTGTGCCTGAACATGTTTGGGATGGCTCACATCCAGCAGCTGCTGATAGGGAGTCCACAATGCCAAATGACTCAAGAGCCAAACAGCTTCATCCCTGCCCTGAGTACATACCCAAAATGTGTCCAGAAAAAACATCCAGAACCCAGGCCCTGGAGACAGAAACAATGGGCCAAACTCTGCCCTTGGGCAGCAATGTGGCTCTGAGTGCTGGGTCTGGCTGAACAGAGATCCTGGCTCCAAAACAGATTCCAGAACACTGGGTTTTCTAATGTGTGTCTTCATGAGATAGGGTGGATTTGGAGGTAAGGGGATGGTGGTAGAAAGGGCTGCATGTCATGTGTTTGGAAATGATGGCTTCAGGGTCATGTCGTGATTTTTGTCTTTTCTGGCTTGACTTCTGGTTTGGAAGTGGCTCAGCAGAAATTGAGGTCACTGCAAGTGGTGCAATGACACTTTCTGGAAAGCACTGGCTGCTTCATGCAGTGAGACTGAGCTACCAGCTGGGAGGTCTGAAAAGCCAGAGTTGTGCTCTGGTACAACGTGAGACAGGCAAAGGGGAAGTTGTCCTTGGAGGAGCTGGTGTCCGAGCATGAGCGAGGCGTGCACACAGCGCCGCCCCTGCCACGCTTTCCAGAATGGGTTTTATGCTTTAACACTGGCTGTGGCCTACAATTTTCCATCCTTGCTCAGAAATTATAGAGGAGTAAAAGGGAGATGGGTTTCAGCTGTCAACGCTTCAGGAGTATTCAGCAGCATTGCTGGATGAAAGGAGCAACGTGCTCTTTTTGCTCTGCAGAGGTATCAGAAATACCCAGGCACGAAGCAATGTGTGGTTTTGGGCTTGGTGAGAGGGAAGGCAGAAGCTGGTGCCAGCCCTTGGTCCTTCCCTGGCTGCTGGAGCTCTATGAGGATGTCATACATCTGGTGTTTTCCCATTTAGTCCTTTCAAGAGGCTCATTTGAGAGCAAGGTTTGTAAGGAAGAGCCAGGAATAAACAGCTCATGATGCCGTTTGTGGGATGAGAGGAAAATGAGAATGGTTAAAGATGGGACAGCCAGTGAATAAAAGCCTGGTTATTAATGTGGCTGACATTTTGCTATGGCTGTTAGAAAGACTGTGTGTGCTACAATATGGCTTTTCCCATAGTATGTGGAGGAAAGGAAAACCTTTGAGCCTGTAACAGCAGCTAACGAGACATTATCTTGAAAATAAGATCATAAGCATTATCTTGCTTGCAAGATAACGTCTCATTCTCTCTAACAGAGAGCCTGAGATGCAAGGGAGTGTTTGTCTCCTGGGGATGGCCTTCCACCAGTGTTCTGCACGCGTGCAGGACCTCTCTCCCCTTGGCCTCATTCAGTCCTGCCAAGCAAACAGTAGTAAAATCACCTCTCCTTCAGGGAGGACCCTCTAGTTCAAAGTTTTGTTTCTTTCTCTCTCTCTCTGAGCTTTTAGAAATTGAAGTTCTGCATGAGGTTTAACGTCATTCTCTGTGCCCCATCAGTTCAGTCGCTGTTCTTCCTGTTGCTCTAAATTGCATTGTCCCATTTTTACTGGTGACTACAGCCAGTTATCACAGTTCATGTCTCCTTCTGTTTGTGTTAGCCATGGTGACCATCAGCTTTTGAATCCCCACGTATCTCAGTTCCTTGGCTACCTGCTCCCTCCTGGCTCAGAAGGGCGCTGTGCTCCAGGTGACTGACACAAACACAGCAAGGGTAGCCAGGGCATGAAAGCACCCTGCCACTGCAAAGAGGAGTGGCAGATAATGTGTGAGTTGATATTGAACTGGGATTGTTGCCAGGGTAGCACAGCAAGAACAAACATGCCAGGAACCACTGCAGAGTGAGGGATCACGTGGTGGCCACAGGATGAGCGTGGGAGGGCAGGGCCATGGCTTCAGTGCTGCCCAGGACCATCACGGGCCACCCTGCCTTGGGGGAAGAGGGTCACACTCAGTTACTCCTCCTCTCCCCAGGGCATCAGAATAAATAGTCTTTTAATAGCACTGTGCACATCACCAGGGCTCCAGCAAGCCCGTTTGCAGCCCTTGGAATTTGTCATTAATGGGGAAAGCAGTGGCACTGTGTTGGTGTCAGTAGGAAAGGCGATGTCAGAGAGGCTGAGGCCATGTGTGCTCGTGACCCAGAGGAGGACATTCCTTTTGGACCACTCTGGGTCCTTCACAGGTACAGGTCTCTAACCCTGGAAACATCACAAGGGCTGTGAACCAACTCTGCCTCCTAATCCATAACCACACCTGTAGGCCAGCAGTGTCAGAGAGGTCACTGGCACTGATGTGGCTCCTACCAACGGGGTTTGTCAGCTCTCTTGGAGACATGTCCTATTAATAAGTTATTACCTGAAATGCAAGGGGCAGGGAGAACTGACAGTTTTGTGAACGAGGTGAATTAGAAGGTGATATCAACTTGCAGGCTGCTGCTGCTATTTTTCACTTGTTTTAGCACATCTGCTGCACAAGTGCAGTGAGGAGCACTCATCACTCCCCCTTTCATACCACAAATGTTTTTGCTGGATCACCAGCCTTGGACAGACAAGAGTTGTGTGGCCCAAACAATGGCCAATTTTCTTCCATTCTCTTAGACAAGGGGCTGGGATGCCAGAGCTGCCCCTCACCTGCAGCCCTGTTGTGCAATTTGCTTGCCCACAATGCTAAACCCTTTTAAACATTGCCAGAAAAATGATCTGGAGAGCCTTTCCCTCTGCTTTACTCCTCCTGGGTGCCATTTCAGTGATATTCACGTTAGAAAAATAGTCTCAGTAAGTAGAGAGTATACCACCACATTTGGTCTAAAGGGCTGTGTAAGGATAAAAGCATCACTTTAATACATGCAATTTGTATAAAATTATCTGGCAGTGAGTGTTCAGAATGGCCCCACCTGCAGCTCTGAGTCATGGCAGTAATTTTGACTGGGAGGTGGACATTTTATCAACTATGATTTTCTCAAATCTGGGGAGCTGGAGAGACACAGCACTTCAAGAGACCTGCAAAAAAACCAAACCAAAAGTCAGTTAAATAAGGAGTTTGCAGAGGTTCACCAGCCACACAGGGAACCACACCTCTAAATCTGTAAATTGCTCCCACTCAAGCCTGTTTTGGACAAATTAGTCATTTCCTTGTATGCAAAGATGCTGCATATTTAAATATGTTTATTTACATATTTTGGGGGCTAGCTAAGGTCCTTGTTTTCATCTGAAGTCTGTCCTCGCTTCAGTTTCTGTGTGACAGAGGAGAAAATACTGAACCACAAACCCACTTCCCACTGAGAAATCACAACAACTGTTAAAACTTATTGGAAAATCAAAGGGTTTTGTGAGGGAAGAAATGCAGCTAATCCCAGCCTGGGAGTTACTGCTCCAGCACCTGGTTTCTCCTCCTGCCTTTCACTGCTGTTCTTTATGCCCTTCTGGTATGGGATCTGTCAAGGAGAAGAACCAGCCTTTGGATGCAAGAGAAAGGGTAACTCCCTGAGCACAGTTGCATCAAGGTGTCTTAAAAGGGGCAGATCTCATAAAATGGAGAATAAAGTTCCTGTCACAGCATGCTGCTAGAGCTCAGCTCTTCAGAGCAGCCTGGAGAAGCAGGAATCAGGGATGTGCCTGCATAAAATGGTTAATTGATTACTGCCAGCCAGTGATTATGTGAATCATTGAGCACATCGTGGCTGTGCAATGCTGGAGTTGTCTGAGACACCGACCTACCAAAACTGGCAGTGCTGCTTCTCAGCTCTTCCACATAAGTGTGCAGGTCACTGCTGAACCCACTGGCAGCCCAGCACATGCTGCATGTGTTTTATGAGGCAAAAGAAATGTTTGGGCAGAGCCAAAATCTACTGCTGGCCTGCAGGCAGAGGCACGTGAGATCTGACTGGCAGGTAATTGCAGAAGCACTTGGGTTTCCTTAAGGCTGAGCACGCCAAAGGCAGGGGAGTAATGTCAGATGCAGGTGAGTGTGATGTAGGGTCCTTGGCTGGGTCCATGTGGTGTACTGGTGTCTTCAGGGAACACAGAGAAGGGGACAGCGCTGAACTGGACAAAGGAAGAGATTTGTGTCCCTTCTCAGTGTGACGGGGACAAAGGACACCGCGTCCTGGCCCATCCCCACACACACCCGAGCCCGGGGTGTTTGCATATGCTGGAACTAAACCGGCCAGAGGCTGCGTCCCCATACACCTAATGCACTTCCTATTTCCCGACAGAAAGCAGCGAGCCCAGTGTCTGTGCCTGAGGGGGAAACTGAGCTGCCTAAAGCCAAATGTCATCATCTTGCGTAACCTGAGTGCAGAGAGGACGCCCGGGACAGAGGGGATGTGGGAATGCATCCTCAGGTGACAGGGCTGGATCGCCCGGCCCGCCTGGCACCTCTTGCCCACACGGCCCGGCCCTGGTGGCTCCCTCGGGCTGGCAGGTCACCGACCCAGGCAGGAGCTCCGCCGGCACAGGTGCGACTACAAATTATGGTGCCACAGGATCGCATCCTTCAGAGGATTTGCCTGAGAGCAACGAGCCCCTTTCAGCCTGGGCGGGTGTTCGGTGCAGGTCTGTCCCCTCCAGCCCCTTCCTCCTGTACCCTAGACAGGAGATACAGGGCACGACACACGGAGGTGGGAGGGAGGCACAAGGGACGGCGCGTCTGCACAGACAGCCCCGGGGCTGGGACAGACGGGACACACTGGAGCAGCTCCTTGTCCCTCCAGAGGCAGCACGAGGAGCTCGGGGCGCTGCCGCCCTTTGTTCCACTTGTGCAAACCGTCCTTTCAGCAATTTCCAGCCCCGGGGGAGCGGGGACCGACGCCGCGGTCCCGGAGCACCCTGATCCCAGGGGACGCGCTCGGGGCCGGGCCCTGAGGCACCGGGCGGGCGGGGAAGCGCCGCCTCCCTCACGTGATGGCGGGCACGGGCCGGGTCGGGGCGCGGCGGCGGCGGATGAGGGCGGACAGCGGGCACTATGCAGCTCCTGCCCAGCCTGTCCCCCGTCACCTGGCTGCTCCTTGTCGCCTTCCTGTGCCTCGTGGCCCTGTAAGTAGAGGCCGGTCCTCTGGGGGACCGGGTAGGAGAAGAGCCCGGTGCCAGGAGAAGAGCCCGTGGGGTTCGAGTGAATTAGCGCTGAAAGCTCCGGGCTCCCCGCGCTGCCCTCAGTGCACAGCGAGGGCTGCTCAGGGCGCCTGCGGGGCCCCGTAGCCAGCGGGGCTCGGCGGGGAGGGAAATTCAAAGAAATCCTTGATTTTTCTTAGCTTTTCCCAAGAAGGAACTTCCGGGTGTTTAAAGACAGCAGCGCCCGTGGCGTCCTTGGGCTGTGCCAGCTGGAAGCAGCATAGGGGGATGCCGGAGCTCCTGCCAGCAGAACCCCCCGATTAAGTAGTTCTGTGGGCAAAACTTCGGTTTATGTGGCTCAGGGGAGCTGTAATGAGCTATACAGGCAAAAACTTAATTTTGCTGTGGTAATTTATGTCCCTGCCGTGCTGCTGTAGCGCGGCCACCTGAGCATCACAGGAGGTCTTTGCAAAGACAAACACAAGGGCAGGCCTCAGCTTCGGAACTCAATCGCTCCGAAATCTGTCCTGAGTCACCTGAGCCACACTTGTCTGAGCTGGGCAACTAAATGAGGCCCTGAGTAAAGCCCTGAGGTGCACTGGTTTGCTTAGGCTGGGCTGCAGCTCCTTTCAGCCCTTGTCTTCCATCAAAACGTACCCCAAGTGATCCTGCATTTATTGCCAAGAGTATCCTCAGCAGGGCTGCTGCTGGTCCATAATTTCAGCTTTCCCTGAGTGACTGAAACCAGTTATTTGAGCAGTTCCCTGTGCTCAGGAAGAAGTGTCTTCTCTTTTCATAGCATAAGTGCTTCTCACATGCTCTTTGCTTGGCAGCTATGGGATATGGCCCTACTGGACCTTCCAGAAGCTGGGCATTCCTGGCCCACGGCCTCTGCCATTTGTGGGAACTTTCCTGGAGTACCGGCATGTGAGTACCAGCAGCTGCTGCTCTCTAGTGTCTGAGATACTTCTTGTAACTGGTGCTGTTTTCCCCATTTTTTGGGCATCTCTTTCCTTTGTCCTTTATTCAGGCAGATGAAAATTATGCTTTTAGGTAGGAAGCTCTTTGGACACACAGAGAACATAAAAGTTCAGGCTGACCTGAATGAGGTGTGCTGTATTTTAAAACTGCTTTGTAATTTAAATTTTTAGTTTCTCCCTGTGTTTCTCGAGCAGCTGAAGTTCTGTTAGAAACAAAAAAAGAGTATTGGCGAGATTCCTAAGACTGCTGTTTTCTGAGAACTGCATTTTTTTTGCCCTTTTTATCCTCAACATGAAGAGGCTGAATTAGACCCAGCAATGCCTCATCCAACCACTTGCTTTTGGGCCAGACTGAGACTAAGACAGTTAAATAGATTTTTACTAAAACTCAAATATTATCAAGCTTCCAAACCTCATCAAATAACAACTCAGTAGCTGAGCCCAGGTAACTGATTGCAAATGCAGAACGAGTGTATTTGCTTCAATAAAAGAAGTGTTTTACTTGTATTTGCTGGGTTTACATCATTCATGTTGCCTCTTACTAATGGTTTAGTGAGCCTTATGTGTCCCATAAGTTTCATTGTTACATGTAACATCACTTAAAACTCTAATGGAAACAAAATAAAAATCTGTGTTCAGTAACTGCAGAGGAAGATCATATGAGGACAAGGCAGCAGCAGCTCTCACATGTTGAGCTGAAGGTGAAAGGACACCCTGGGATCCAGTTCTGCCTCCTAACTCTGCTCACTAAAACTTTGTACCCTGTCACACCTTGTCTTCATTACATTTTTAGATCAGGTTGGCTGGTGGAAGTTGAAAGTGCCTTTTTATTTTTTTTAATCTGTGCTCTCTTTTTTCTCTCCAATGCAAATGTCCCCTAAGCATCTACATAATGCTTAAGAGGACCATGCACCTCGCAAGCTCAACCTCTGCCACTTACAGTGGGGCCATGGGGTGCACTGTGCTGCCAGCTGTGCCCTGCTTTAATCACTTTTCACTGGCAAACTGTTCATTTCTCCTTTCTTCTTTTCCAGGGAGTCTGCAATTTTGATCAGAAATGCTTTGAAAAGTATGGAAAAATCTGGGGGTGAGTTTTTCTACAGAACAAAACTACCAGTTTGTGGTGCTCCACAGCCCCAGAATAGAATGGGAAAAGTTACATTGATGTTGTGTTCATCAGTACTGTAATTCCAGAAGTGACAGCCTGGGAGAATCGAGGTTTACCACTGGGAAAGTCTCCACCCATCTCTCCAAGGCTTTTCTCCTGCTGGGATTTCAGTGTGGTGTGGGGCTGGGATGGTGATGGCCAGTTTGTGGAGTCATTTCTTTGCATAAGCTTTGAAAATCACCTCCACTGCTTGGTGTCAAACTGAGCCTCCTGCCTTTGAAGCTGCTCTTCTGTGTGTCTGGAGCAGAAAGCAAGCTGCAGGCTGCCACGGCGTTTTTCATCTTGCTCCCTGCTTCTCCCAGAGCTGGGGCACAAGCTACCTTTCAACCTGCCTCCCTGCTCCCTGCACAGTGCTTGTTTTATGCAGGGGCCTCTTATCATGCTTCCACTGAGAACCTCTCAAACCAAAACAAAATTGCTCTGCAAAAAAAATCCTGGGAGGCTTCAGAAAACCCGGTGTATTTTTTCCAAAGATTAAATGTTCGCAAGCTTCTTGAAGATGGCAGCTTCCCTCAGCTGTGGCCCAGGGCTCCCTGCCCTTTAGCCCACACCATGACTTTTAAGTTTTTTCTGTCTCTGTTGATTGGAAAATGGAGGAGACAGATGAGGTTTTCGCCTCTCAGTGCCTTGTAGGCCAGGCAGGAAATCTCTTTCCTCCACAGGTAGATTGTTTGGTTGGATTTCTTGTCTCCAGCCATCAGTAGTGGAAACAGCTCAGACAGCCCAAGTTCAGGGGATCAACATCGTGGCAAAAAGCTGCTTTTTATCTAAACCCACACAGCTTTGGCAGCTTTTCAGTACCACAGACAGTTGCTAGAAATGCTCATGCTGCCCATGTTTGTCACTTTTGTTCCCTTTCTCCTCTTTTACTACGTACTAAACAAGTTTCAGTCTCATCCTTCCCTCCGTTTTGTCAGTGGGCCCAAACCCTTTGTGCTGTGGCTCTGGCCATGGACAGAGCAGGCAGCTTTTGCTGTAACTGACCATGAAGGATGAACTGACTGTGGGTTTCTCTTGCCTTAGGTTTTATGATGGCAGGCAGCCTGTGCTGGCTGTTTTGGACCCCATCCTCATCAAAACCATCCTGGTGAAAGAGTGCCACAACATTTTTACTAATCGCCGGGTAGGTACCTAGTCCCGTGCTTTGCTGTCCAGTACAGAGCACATGCAGCAAGGAAGAAGGAGTTTTGTCTTGGTTTCTGTTCTCTGAGCCATTCAGCAAGTACTTGCTCTCTGATGTGCCCCAGTTTCTTGATGGTACCAACATAAAAACGCTGCTAGGGAGGTGTAGGGGCCACTCTGGCTATGACATTGAGCCATCAGCCTGGATGTGCCCTAGGGGCTGATGTCATTTATGACTCTTAGACTTCTGTTTCCATTTCTGTTGTTTGCTGGTTGAGGTACAGCTGATGTGACTTCAGGGGCGAAGTCAACACTCCATCTAAGGTTTTCCTTTGCATTTCTGTTACATGGAAGGGGGCTGTAAACCTTCATCTGTCTCCTGTTGCCCTGTGCAGAACTTTCGTCTAAACGGGATTCTGGGGTCAGCCCTCAACGTGGCTGAAGATGAGCAGTGGAGAAGGATTCGTACAGTGCTGTCTCCAACCTTCACCAGTGGGAAGCTGAAGGAGGTAAAGCACAGGCCACTGGTACTTTGCATCCATAGCTGGAGGAGAACAGAGCTGTTTCTGAGTGCAGACCTTCCCCTCAAGTGGGGAAGTCTCCCTGTTTGGCAGGACCACATGCATGAGCACCTGCATTGTTGGTACCGTTCAGCAATCCAGTGTCTGTCTGCCACCCCGGGGACAGAGTCAGTAGAGGGGTGGGGGATGAAACAGCACACGAGGCATTGCAAGCTGAGGCTGTTGGTCCTAAGGCCTGTATGCTCATCCTGCTGAACACATCACTCACACCAGGCTTGTCTGTTTTCCATGCACCCAGGAGCCATGTTCATCCCAGCTGGAGTGGATGCTAAGCTGGAGTGGCAGCTGTGTGTGGATTTTTGGAGGAGAGCCTTGGTCAGTCCTAGTCAGATGAGCTCTCTGGACATGTTGTTAAGATGAGAGAAAGCAATGTCTGAGGCCTGGAAATGAGACCTTCCCTTTGCTTGCCCTTCCTCCCCAAGCCAGATATGGCAGGTGACAAGTGGCAGATGGCCCAGCCTTGTTTGGTGTCAGGGAAAGAGTCAACAGTGCTTTCTGCTTTGGTTTGCATTTCAGATGTTCCATATCATTAATCACTATGGTGAAAAATTAGTGAAAAACATTGAGAAGAAAGCGGCTAATGATGAGTTCGTGACTGCAAAGGAGTGAGTAACTGTGTGGGGCTGACAGGAAAGGGTTTGTATTCAGTGTGGGGAAGGGGCTGTTCTGAAGAGCCTTTTCCACGCTGCAGCATGGATCCCTTGTCACCTATGTAAGCAAACTCCACAGCAGTCATGGGCATGGCATGTTCCTCAGCAGTGGGCTTGCTGTGCTCTGCTCAAGTGGGAGAGCTGTGCCCTTTCCCCATTTCATTTTCCATTGACTCCAGGGGATGCATTTTGAGGTAGGAAGCATTTCCCAGTGTTTTTCTAGAAGCTGCACTAGATACGGTATTTTTGGATGTCATTTTTGCAATCTCTTTTACAGATGAAAATCAGAATATAGTCATTGTTACCCTAGACTGCAGTTCAGTGCTTTCCAACTACAGCTTAGGTTTTTGAAGCTGAAAAAAGTTGGGGGAATGAGTGCAGTGGGGCAACTTCAA
Source organism: Dicaeum eximium (assembly GCA_013396995.1). Taxonomy (NCBI): domain Eukaryota; kingdom Metazoa; phylum Chordata; class Aves; order Passeriformes; family Dicaeidae; genus Dicaeum; species Dicaeum eximium. The sequence continues at coordinate 1,539,187 of VWZP01009288.1, forward strand.
AAATAAAATTATGGTTACTGCCAGATCAGAAACGACCTGCTATGTTAGGACTGTGCATTAAGAGAGGTTCCTTCTCACAAGGATTGTTCCTAGATGGGCTCCTATTTACTGCTGTTGTTGGATTCATCTCATTCACTCTCTCTTCTCTACTCAGCATTTTTGGAGCATACAGCATGGATGTGGTGACCAGCACTTCCTTCAGTGTCAATGTTGACTCTATGAACAACCCCAATGACCCCTTTGTCACCAACATTAAGAAATTTCTCCAATTCAGTTTCCTAAGTCCTGTGTTCTTACTCTTAGGTATGACAAACCTCATCTCATACAGCCCTGAATCAATGTAAAAAATGCTGCATTTTCTGGTAGCTCTCTTAGCAGCTTTGAGTCCTTTTTACCATATGGGAGAAGCTCAGCACTTTGCAGGATTAGATTTACAATCTCAGATCTGCAGAAATATTTCCCCAAGGAAACCACAGCCAGGATTTTTAGAGCCCATGTGAATCTCGGCAGCATCCTCCTGCGAGGAGAGACCCTGTTTGCAGAGATGGTGGAGAGCTGCTCTGTCACAGAGAGCTGCACTTTTAGTGTGGTATTGTGGTCATAAAGTAACATATGGAGGAGGTTCTCAAGTGCTCTTGCATCCCAGCCATGGTCAGGTAAAAAGAGATAGAGCCAACAAAAAGGGTCAAGGTCTAGATGTACTGCTCCTTTCTATGCTTTGTGCCAGTTTTGATTTTCTCAGGGCCCCGTTGAGCTCCAGTGTGTTGGTATCTTCTTTCCTTTTAGTGGTGTTCCCCTTTGTTATCCCTGTGCTGGAAAAGATGAAGGTGACTCTGTTACCCTCAGATGTCATGGACTTCTTCAAGAATGTCTTCACAAAAATGAAGAAGGAACGGGAAAAGGGCAGCAGCACGGTGAGTCCAGCCTAAGTTGCCTTTCTCTTCAGGAAAAGTCCTGAGTGCAGGAGGAACCTGGTGGCATCTTCAGAAGCTGTGGTGTGTCACCTGCTCTCAAAGGTCACCAAACCCAAGAAAGGCAAGAACCACGCCCTGCCAGGGGTCCAAGTGGAGAGAGTATCTGTGTTCATGGAGGGTCTATAGTCCAGACCTCATCATGTACTGAAGCCATGAGCTGTGAGTGAAAGAGGTGTCTCAGCAAGGGACTTGTGCTGGACAAGGTTTGCCTCCTCCCCAGCCACATCTTCTCTGCCTCTGTTTCTCCCCAGGACCGGGTGGATTTCCTGCAGCTCATGATTGAATCACAGAACTCACATGATGGCTCCAAGTCTGCTGAGACCAACTTGGACAAAAGTATGTCTTGAGATGTGTCCTCCACTCAGAAAGCAGTAGTTCCTTGTCCATTTAAAAGAGAAATAGGGAGAGGATTTTAGTCGTTAATCCCATGAAAGATTCAAGGTCTCAGTAGTGGGGCCATAATGACGTTTATCACAGGTCAGCCATATTTTTATTATATCTCATTTCCTGGGATAATTTGTGAGGTGTGTTTGTGCAACAAAGAAAAAAAAGAGTGAGTATTTCCTTACCCCCATTTCTTACTTTGTTGTCTCTGAAGGCCAGCAATGTTGGCTGTATATCAAAAAGCACACAAAGCACATATGCTGTGTGTACCTTGCTCACCTGTGAGCTCATCTCTATTCCCTATCCTAGGTAAACTGTAAGAAGAGAAAGGCTCAGCCAAGGCATAGTCCTGGTCTGTCAACCCAAGGCAGGACGCTTTTAAACTTCTGAGGTGCCAGGACAGGGTAGGACACACTGCACTGCATCCTGCACCCCTTTGTAGTACCAGAGGGTAAGCTGGGTGTTCCCTTCACCAACTGTTACATAGCTAGAAGTAGCATTACCTAGACTGATGACTGGGGTCCTGAATTCCCAGGGGTTAATTACTGTAATTTTCAGCTTCTTGTATGTGCTTCTATGCCTTTTTTCAGCATTAAGTGATGAGGAGATTCTGGCCCAGGCTCTTATCTTTGTCTTTGCTGGTTATGAGACCACCAGCTCCACCCTCAGCTACATAGCCTACAACCTGGCCACCCACCCTGACGTGCAGCAGCGACTCCAGGACGAGGTCAATGCACACCTGCCCAACAAGGTAAAGGAGGGTGGGAAGATGCTGGGCTTGTTCCCACCTGCCTTGCAAACCCAGGTTGGAAACAGTGGCAGAGGTGCTGGCACTGAGATTCCCCCTTCCCTGGAAGCACTGGGGGGCTGTGGGGGTGGCAGTTGCAGTGCTGTGTTCTCAGTGCTGCCGCTCCTCTCCCAGGCCACTCCCACGTACAACGCCATCACTCAGATGGAGTTCTTGGATATGGTGGTGAACGAATCCATTCGGCTCTACCCCGCCGGCGGCCGGATCGAGAGGGTCTGCAAGAGGACTGTGGAGCTCAGTGGAGTGACTGTTCCAGAGGGAATGGTGGTCCTGATCCCAGCCTTCGTGCTGCACCGGGACCCGCAGTACTGGCCAGAGCCAGACGAGTTCAGGCCTGAGAGGTGAGATGGGAGAATAGCTGCATGCTTAACCTCAGCCCTGGGAGTGGGAATGGCATCAAAAGTGGGGAATGCATGATTATAACATTTAAATTGGGCATTTATCATTGTCTGACATCTAGTCCCAGCATTACCGTGAGGGGAGTTTTATGATCTACATCCATAAACTGTGCATGGAATTTAATTAACTGCATTGAAGGGAGCAACAGTGAGAGCAGCTCCCAGCAGCTGTAACACTGAGGGGTTTATGGCCAGATATTAAAGCAAGAGCCATTGGGTGACTGTCACAATGCCCTACAAATCAGCAGTGGAAGGGCAAAGATGGGTAGGAAATAAAACTTAATTTTTAACTCAAGTTATGAAGCAATCTTTGCTTAGGAGCTCTGTCAGACCCTGCAAAATGAGGCAATAGCCCAAGGCAGACCTGGGATACCATGAACCTGGTAATCCTCAGGTGGCCACCAAGACATTGAGGCTTGGTCTAGAGAGAGCAGGACCAGACCTCTGTCCTTGCACCAGGAGCTGAAATACCCCTTGAAACTAACCCTGGTATGGGGATGTGGTGACCTTTGAGACCAAACATGGCAGTGGAATCAGGCAGAAACACCTATGGAGCCTGTGGGCACCTTGTGTTGGATTCAGAAGGAAACATCAAAGTGGGAGAATTCTGGTAATGGGCCAGGCTACACCAGTTGCTCCAGTAGCCACATCCTTATTCCAGTTGTCAAACTTGGCATGGGTAGCTGGACAGGAGCTCTTTAGGGCTCACTTGCCTTGCTGGAAGTTCATCAGAGGGATGTGCTGGTGTCTCAGTAGTGAGATACTTCCTTCTGACTTAACATGGCTGAGGTTTGCACCTCGTGCACTGGGAATGAAAAGCTTTCTGACATGAAAACCAGCTGATCACTAAGAAGTATTACTGAAAATGCTCAGTGGCAAATTCCTCTGTGAAGCTGATTGTTCTTCCCTGTTTTTCATGATGAGGAAAGGAATGGGGCTGGCATGTCTCAAAAGCAGCCCTGCCTTTAGTCACGCAGGGGGAGAACATCTTTGTGTTCGCTCGGTCCTTTGATCTACAGGGAAGCTGTGGAGCTGTAGACCTGTGTGGTTTAGGATTTGAAATCTGGTTTCAGTTTTGGAGCTGAGAAGGAGTTCTGAGAAAAGAGTAGTTATGAAATCCATTAGCGTATTTCAGGTATTCCCAGGACACCCAATGCACCTGGATTTGCACAACCAAATCTGAGCATTGGGATGAAAGCAGAGGCATAACGTATCTATTGAGACAGAAATAAGGCACTTAGCTGGATTCTTCTAATATGAGCAGAAACACAAAAAGCTTTTCCCTTCCCAAACCTCTCACCACTTCAGATTTGGAAGATGACACATCCTGGAACAGAGTGGCTCTTGCTAACTTGTTTTTTTTCTTTTTTTGTGTTATAAAAGGTTCAGTAAAGAGAGCAAAGAGGGTATTGACCCCTACACCTTCCTGCCATTTGGGGCTGGCCCCAGGAACTGCATAGGGATGAGGTTTGCTCTCCTCATTGTGAAAGTGGCTGTGGTTGTTCTGTTGCAGAACTTCTCATTCAGACCCTGCAAAGACACACCGGTGAGGATGTGGGGTGATGTGTCTCATTATCTGCCCCTTACTCCCTCTGAGATGGTCCTATTGTTACATGGGAATAACTGTTTAAATCTTCTCAGTTAGTTTTAAGGGGTTCACCACAAGTTACTTATGCTATTTTTAAAAAGCCTCTACAGAAGCATATTTAATAGCAATGGGATATTTTCGGCTTAAATCCTTGAAGTCCTGTGCCTATCTTTGGGTGCACCTAAATTGTGGAGTGCTCTCTCTCCCACAGTGCACTGTTGGTCTGTTTGACCCAGCTTAGGAAGACCCTGCTTCAGAAAGCAGGAAGAGAATATCCCCCAGCCCCTGCCAAAGCTGTGTTTTGCAACACAAACATGGCTATTCTCTGTGAGACATCCCAAGACACCAAAGTTCATCTCTTATGACCCAGGGAAGTCCCTAAGCAAGCACAATCTGGGTTAAGTTTGAGTTGGTGACCCTCTCCCTCTTTGGGGCCATGCAGGATCCCACCAGGCTTTGGTTTTGCCCAGGATGCCAATGAATGCTGCATACAGTACTGATGGGATGGACTTTGCAGGGTGGGTGTGTTTGACATGAAATAAATGCAAGAGCTGTTGGAAATGATGTGTCAGGCGAGCCCTGCTGAAAGCACAGCAGCTCCTGTGCCTCAGGCAGGCAGCACCATGGTGTTTCCAGCCTGACCCAGCTCCCTGCACTCCCTGCTGCAAAAGGCTGGGCCCTTATTACATTCTGTTGGTGAGGAGAGCTTGAGAAATCAGAGCAGAGGGGGCAACAAGTCACTCAAAGGATGTTTGTTGTAAGAAACAGAAAAGTCCTTATTAAATTATTGCTTGGCACGGGTGCTCAGCTGGAATCTCTGCAGATTCAGATTGCAGCTCAACTGGTAACCTGGAGGTGAAAGACTGTAATAGTCCATTAACAATGCAGTGACCTATCCACCCTCCCCCAAGTCTAATGACATTTTCCTAGTCCTCTGCAATCCATAAAATTGATTCTTTTTATAATTGCCTTTAATTAAAAGGAGACAAGTTAAATATGTATTGTATTATTGGTGCCCATAGGTTTATGGGCCTCTTTCAGCCCTTTTTTCTACAGAAGGTGTCAGGTACATCAGAGTGGGAGGGAAAATTTCATGCTGGAACATCCCTTTGGAACATGTGTATGGAAGCTGCAGCCTCCTCTCACTGCTCCACTGATGGCACATTGGGCTCCAAGCCATGTTGCTTAAATTTCCTGAAACAAAGCTTACTTTGTTTTCAGGAAATTTCAGGATGGGGGGGGTGAATGTGGCCTGTTGGGCTGGGGTGTGTCACCCTTGTCCTGATGGGGAGAGAGGGAGCTGGGATATGAGCAGCACCCATTGGTGGGGGAGACTTAAAACACACTTCCCTCCCCTGCAAGATGACTCCCTCTAACACCAGCTTTAAATGAGAAACAAGCAGTTGTTTCTAATGAGATTCCCAGCCTACCCCATGGAAACCTTTCATGTTGAGGATGCTTTTGCTTTGCTGCTTGGTCTGAGCAGCGATTTCAGTTTTGCTCTTCCTGGAGAGCTTATTGCTCCTCCAGCTCCCATTATGATCTAGCTGCCCTTAGTACTGCCATGCTTCTGCATTAAACATAATGGCACTGCATGCCCCCATTTAGCTGCAGCACCCTGGGTGGGGTTTGGCTGCTCTTCCCTCCACGTGCAGCCTGTTGATCAGTGCACTGAGCTCTTTGTACCACTGTGAAAGCCAGAGCTCACCAAGCAGTTTATCCAAGAGCTGAGGACTGGTAAACACCTGCTGGTGGCTGCTTTGCATGAGCAATAGTGATGGTCCTGCTGTAAGTACACCTGTGAGCTGGGAAATGCATTGAAAACAAGTGGAGGCTGGGATGTGTGTGAGCTGTATGGCTCCTGTTGTCCTGCCTGTCCTTTCTCCCAGCTGACATGGCTGTTTTGTTGTTTTTTCCTCCTGCTCAAGATCCCACTGGTCCTGGACTCGAAAGGTTTCATGCAGCCAAAGGAGCCCATTGTCCTGAAGATGGTCCCCAGAGCCCAGGCTGGCCTGAAGAAGTGAAGGAAGCAGGAACAGAGCAAGAGACTCTTATTTAATGGTGCCTCCAGCTCTTGAGAAGAGACCAGGTTAATGTGTGTGCTGTGGCAATGTCAGGGGAGCAGCCCCCACCCCATTTCATGGGGGTTTGGCCCAGCACAATTACATGAGCATTATCCTAATGAGTACAAGCCCCAGGTCCTGCTGTCCCCAGTCACAATAGGCATTTTGCAAGACCATTTGCACTCGAGTTATTTGGGCATTTTTTCTCTCTCTCTGAAGAGGCACTTTTCTAAGCAATTTGATTCCAGACACTGTCAGTCTCTTCTGGCAGTGTAATTTAAATCAAGATGGGGAGAGTAAATTGCACATAGTTAAGTAATGCTGCCACTGCTCCTGTTCCCACTGCCTGCTGCGTGATTCTGTGTGTCTTCTGGTTTTATTCTCCTGAGAATGCAGAGTTGTCCAGGGCTGTTCCCTCAGCTCTGTGCTATGACCCTGACACGTGTTAAAATGGTCACGTCCTTACAGGACTGAATGCCTGCAGCAGATTTTCTGATTCTGATTTATTTAGATCTTAGTATGATTTTAGATGGCTTTTGTGTGATTCCAAGTGCAGATGGGTTAACTGGAGGAGCCCAGAGAGAAGCAGTTACCCCTAAGGACTGGAGATTTGCAGAGTGGGAGAGAAGTGTCCCACCTGTGTTTCCTGATTGTTTGCGTATTTTATGGTGGGCATGCAGCCACCTGCCATGGGAGGGATTGTCAACACAGGCACCATCCATACTGCTATTATGACACCTTTTAGTCTGATTTATATTAGGCTGCTGTAAGACCAACTTAACTAAATTAATAATTATGCAGGGTGCAGCACTGAGAGCCTTCAGATGTCCTGGGCAGTCCTGTCTGGAAGAAAGGTGCCTTTGCCTATTGAGAGCTTCAAAATCTTGCCAAACTTTGTAATTTTTGTACAGTCTAGAATTTCATATTATTCCTCCAAAAACTGCTGCTGGAATACTAACTGCAATAAAAAGTTCACTTGCCTCTTCTGTGACCAGCTGATGCCAGTCTCTGCTGCACAAGTGACTCCATCTGTAGATCTCATAAGCCTTTGGCCAGGTGATGAAAACTCTTTTTATCCTGGATGAATCCCTGTGGGTACCATAAATCCTAAGGGCTGCTCCTGGAGGTGCAGAGTTGAAGGTACAACAGCCCAAAAGGAACAGCTGAGCAGAGTCATTGAGGGTGTGAAGTGATTCCTATTGCAAAAGGAATTTTATTCACTACACAGCAGTTTTTATATTTCTTTTATATAGAGGTAGATAGATTATTCATACATATTCTTTTCATTTGTGTATATATATATTCTTTTCATACTTAACTATATTTTTTAGGTATTGAGTAGAAAACCTCAGGAGGGATATAATAACCTCTCTGCAGCAAATTAAATTCCCCAATGAAAGACACCCTTGACTGGAAGTGTAGGGGAGGAATGTGGCTGCTTCTCTAGAGAGTCCTCAATGAGCTGGGTGAGGGTTGGAAAATTCCCAGCAGCTCAGGCAGCCATTGCTTGCCCTTTTGCCCTTGTCACCTGCAGCACTGCAGCTCCTTCTGCCACCAATGTCCAAAAATGACAATCCATCTTTGTTTTCAGCTGTTGCTGTCTCTTTTCCAAAGTCAAGGCAGGGTGTTTGTGACAGCACATGGACTACATGTACAGGCAGTCAGACCCCTGGAGGACAAACAGCTGAAAAGTGCCTGCACCATCACAGTGGTTCATGGAAAATCCTCAGGTATGCCTTGAGAAGTGACCAAGAAGATGAGGGTGACAAAGTCACCTGCAGTGTCACAGGGATGAGTTAATGGCCTTGCTGGGGCAAAGGCCAGAGCCTGCCCTGTGGCAGCAAGAGGAGGGTTTTGCCTCCTCAGTCCATGCCCATGTTGGAATTAATCACTCACACAGAAATGTCAACACTACAGGAAAACATCCTTCAGGATAATCTCTCTCACAAAGCTGCTTAACATTTTGGAAATAGACAGTTCACTTGGAGGTGTCAAAGGGTTTCAGCCCCACTCATGTCTGTTCAAAGGCATCTTCATCTGCTGCACCCCGTGCCAAGGGAGTGGGGGCCAGAGCTGGGCTGGGAACGCTGCTGTACCTGCAGAGAGATGGACACAGCACTGCCTCATCCCCTGGCACTTGGTGGGGTTCTGCCAGGGGACAAAACTGTCCTGTGAGTTCTGTCACATCTCAGCTTTTTGTTGAATTTTGTGCTGAAGAGCAGGAAGCACACAACTGTATGGGTTCCCAAGTGTCCTAGAGGGAGGTTTGCCAAGAGATTTGGCTTTTGGGAGTGGTTTGGGTGAGATCTTGCAGTGGGGAAATGCTTGGATGCTGAATTTTCCAGCAGGTTCAGTACCTGGGATGCTGTTTCTTGGGTTTATTCCAGGCTGAGCAGCTGTCTGGGAGATGTTTGCTGTCAACCCTTTCTGGTCTGATTTCCAGAGGTAGCAAGCAAGCACCACTCCCCCATATCCAGGGGAAATGGAGCTGTGCCTCAGTTTACCTGTGCCTATAATTTTTTTTAAAATTATTTACACTTAGGCAGTAGCGAAATTTGATATATGTCCATCTCATGCCATGCTTTGATCCAGATGCCAGCGAGGTCCCAGAGTGAGCAAATGGGTTTCCTTTTGGAGGCCACTAAAGCAGAAGTGCTTCAGGAGCTCCCCTAATACACTCCAGATACTGACAGCTTGAAACAAGTCCCCCACTCCCCCTAAAAAAATCCAGGGTGATTCTAGGGCCCTCAGCATGAACTGCTCTGCATGTCCCCTCCTATGGCAGAGCACTGCTTCCCAGAGCGAACAGGCTTCAGCTCAGCACCAGCTGCTTCTGGAAGGACAGTCCCCCCTCAAGTGGCATCACTCCAATCTGGTCCCACTCATTTCTGCTTCAGTTATTTTGGCTTCTTCCAAGCGAGGGCACCCATTTGCACTTCACAGGGTGCTCCCTCTCTGAAGTGTTCTCGCTGTGTTCTCCAGTGCTCCCAGGGCCAGGCTCAGGTGGACTAATCATGCCTGCCACAATTGACAAGAAACCTGGAGCTTTCCTGCCCCTGACCCTGGCTTGCTTAGAGGCTGTCTGTATTATTGCTGCTGGTGCTGTACTGTACCCACTGCTGAGGAGAGACAGGCCTCCAGACACCCGTATTGAATGCTCAATTCAGTTAAAATCGATGAGATAATCAGCCCACAGAGTCTGCCCAAAGGTCAGGAAGCAGTGATTTTTTTTCCTCCAGCAACTTTGGTCCTGAGCTCTTGTTTCAGTGTGAAGATTGCAAGCCAAAGCACTTCAGCAGGTAGGTTATCAAAGGGTTATGAGTGCTGGTAGTTAGCTGACAGGCTGATGTAACAAGGGCCTAACAAGGGCTCCTAAAACAGGCAGGTAAATTTTGGCCAAAATTTGGCTTTTTTCTCTAAAACAAGCATGAGATGGTGCGGGGCGGGGGGGGATGGTGTCCTGCAAGCAAAATGCAAAGAGCCATGAAAAGGAACCCACCAATGTGGAGAAGGAGGAGGATGGCAGGAGAAGGGGGTGCTGTGGGAAGGATCAGGTGGGGATAACCCTTTTTCTCACCCCATTCCCCAAATTCCATTCCCCAAATTTCATCCCCCATCTTGTGTCTCCTCAGTCCCACGTGTGCCCACAGCAGCCATCCCCAGAGCCACACAGCAGAGGGAGGACCCATCTTTACCCCTCTCATCACTCCAGCACACGTCCTCTAGCAGCTGGACACACGACATACCGCGGGCTGAATTTGCAGAAACGCTTTGATCTTTCATTTTTAAGCTGAGTGATTCAATCCCCCGCGGAGCCAAGGTAAACGGTGGCGATGCCGCTTCGGCGGGCTCAAGGTTCCAAGTCAAACAGCAGTCGTTTAACCACACTTTTAAAGCTCGTATCATTTGAATGTCATATGTCAAACTGATGCTACTTCCACTGAAGGCAAATAGCTGTTTATTCCCCTCGCAGCTGCCCAGCAGTCTGACATTCATTACCGAAGCCTTGCAGCTGCCGGGGATTGAAGCTACCTGTAGGAGTGCGTCTATCAAAGCCTTCCACCTCTTAAGGGTTATTCCCTGCAATACCAGCTCATACAGTTTACTTCAGGCTCATTTTACAGCTGCTGTAGCTCTGCAGTTGTTTTTTCCTATGTCTGAACAAGGTCAGGCATTGTTTTTTGCCGGTTCCCTCCCAAATTATGTCGTTAGCTCATTTTTCATGGCTTCTCCGGGGTTCAGGCTCGCTGTCACTGTGTACCAGCCTCTGAGGTTTATGATGTGAATGTTCCACGGCTGTGAGCAGCAACCAGCACACAGGACTGCGGTGCTGGTGGCCCAGCCTTGGCATCTTGATGCCTCTCCTTGAGGCCAGCGCAGCGAATTCTATTTCTGGGACGTAAGTTCATGCACGAAATACCTGATATTTTGTAGTTTATTAGGCACTAAAATGTTCAATTGGCTGCAGAGGAGTTTACAGAAGGAAGAAAACAAAAAAAAAAAAGAGGCGACTCGACAGAGATGATCAGATTAGTTTGCATTTAGACAGTGCCCTGAACCTCACAGAGCAATTTACACCTGTGCGAGGAATCTGCAGAGTTCTATTGAATCCAACCTGGGGCGTTTTACAGCCACTTTGCACGAGCATAAACGACAGCATAAGGTGCAAAGGAAACAGCCGGCCGGACAATTACAGAGCGTCTTCACACGCCTTATTAATCCTCATTACAGCCCTCTGTGCTGAGACTCGGTGTCTTTCCTTCCCCGAGCAGGGCCGGCGAGGCTGTGGAGCCAATTTAGCCACCTGCCAAAGTCGCGGGGTCTGACTGCTGCTATTGCCGTGTCCTTGGTCCTGGGGAGCTGGATGCTCCTTGCGAGAGCCTGAGCTGCATCCTGCTAAATTACAATGATGGAAATCTCGGCTGCCTCCTGCCTTAGTAGGATTCTAGGCAGTGCGTGTTGTTATGCTCAGTTCTATGTAGGTCTTGTTGTTCATTTTTTCTCTTTTAAGCTTAGCTCTATGGGTGTCTCAGGAAGGTGGGGTGATGTTCATCTGAAAGATTAAACCCAGTTTCTTGCCTGTGCTGAAGCATCTCTGGGTGCTGTGTGTGCATGCAGGGTCGGGAGCCTCAGGACACAAGGAAATGGGGGGAGAAAATAAGATTATTCAGGTGCTGTCGGAAGCTCTGCCAGCGCGTGTCTGAAGCACTCAGGTTAACGACCCAAAATACAGCTGCCAGCACGGCTCTGTCTACAGGGACATTTCACGGGTGGTGTGATTGTTTGCTGTAGCTCTCACCTTTGTGGCTGTTACTGAAACTCCTGAAAAGACAGCACTACCCTGTGCTTCTCAGCACTCCCAGAGTGCTCGCCCTGGTTCCCACTCAGAACCTTCTGCTTAAAAGCTGGTAGAGCTGAAATTTCCCAGTGAAATTTCCCAGTGAAATGTCTGTTCCCAGACATTTTCCCAGTGCAAATGACAAGAAAGACCTGGAGAGTGTAGAGCCATACAGTCAGGAGACAGCCTGAAAAGTTGGACCAGTTGCACACAGTCATGAGATTAGCTGTCTAATGTCCTTTCTGGGAATCATATTAATGTTATCTTATTATTTCATAATAGATATAGCCCATGTGCTAGTGCTGGCAGGCTGTAATTGGGCCTTGCCAGGGAATTACTCATATTTTTCATTCTTGAAGGAATGAAGAGCGTATTCGGTTATGCTAACGACCTCATTTGTGTGGATTCCATTCACTCGGTGCGTCTGGCTCGTGAAGAATTGCAGCCAGAGTGATGATTTCTCACTCCAAGTGAGCGTCGAGGTGTCTCTCAGCAGATGCTCTCCCTTCCAGATGCTGAGCTGATGCCTCACCGTGTTTGCCTCTCCCCTGACAGCTGCAGACTTGCCCAGAGGTGGTTTTTTTTCAGCACACGTTTTGCTGATGGTGATGCCTTTCCCTCTCGGCGTCTTGGGGTGCTGCAGGAGCCGCGGAGCCCTTTGAGATGGAGCAACGTTATCTATTGCTGCTTTAAAAATCCTTTCAGCCTGTTTAGTGCCCCTTGTTTGGGCCTTGGGCCATCGTGCCTACCCATGTTCTTTGCTGCGAGTTTTTTAACTCTCCACAGGGTATAAATGATAGTTTCAGCTGTGGAGAGCCCTCCTCCCCACACCAGCAATTGCTCTCTGCGTGCAAATCAAAGCACAGGCAACATACCCACGTCAATAAAACCCTTTCTAATTCTTTTTTATCCTCCCCAGGGGAGCCCTTAGAGCCCCACGGAACCTCGAGCAGCCCTTTAATTCCTCTCGCTGTGGTCCCTGCCGCTGCTCGGGGGCTGTTGGTGGAGCAGCTGTGAAAAATGCTGCTCCCTGATGGAGCAGAGCTGAGTGACACAAAACTTTACCTGCCCACGGGGACCCGGCTGCTTCCACAGCCTCATCAGAAATGTTCCCCTGAATTTGTTTGTAAAACGTCTTTATCCAGCCAGGAGAAATGTCCCTTGAAGTCAACTAACCAAAAAACAAAACAAAAAAACAACAGTCAAAGACACTCCAGAAAGGAGAAAAAAAAAAAGAAAAAGTTTCTAGAGGGAAATAAGTGATGGATTGAAAGAGATTTGAGGCTGTTGTGTTGTACAACTCCGTGCATGATGTGACAGCAGAGTCCTCACTGCGCTGCTTCCTGTCTCCCACTTTAAATGAAGACCTAAAAATGCTGATTTAAAAGGCTTGAAGAAACAAAGTGAAATAGTCTGATGTACACTGTGGATGTTTTTAGCCCTTCTGAACTTTTTTCATTATATACCTGCTGGTGGCTGTGTCAAAACAAAGCTCCTCACCAAGGTGCAGGAGGGATGGGGGAGCTCTGAGAAGTTTTTCAGCGTTCATGCACAAATCCGAGCAAGGAGAGGAATAATTTCTTTTCCCACCTATCATAGTGTCCAAGAACAGGAACCCTGACCTGGAGTTTGTCTTTGCTTTCCAAAGGCATCCCTGAGCCATCTGTGGAGAACAGAGGAAAACGTTGATTAATACCACTGTTAATGAAAATAAACACAGGCTAACATTCCAAGCAACATGATTTCTTCTCAAAGCATCCAAGGATAGCAATAGATGCAATAAAGCAGAAATTCACTTTGGCTGCCAAGGATAATGTTTCCTACTTTGGACACAATCCTGGAGGGGAGCACACCACCCTTAAGAGTGACCTTGAAGATCTTGTAGGTTTGAACAACCATCATCTCAGACCTGAATGATCCCAAGGGAAACTTCCCAGCCCCTGTGAAGGGCCCAATATCATCTCCTGACCTGCCTGGGACCTGGATGCTCTTTCTGGTCAATGGAAATGTCCATTGGCTTTTTCCATCTGCCTATTTATCTCATTGATTTGACTGAAGGAATCATGGGATTGAAAGAAAATGAATAGTTCTCAGCCCATCCAGCTCCTTATTTTGATTCATTCCATTCTTGTCACTTCGAGTGAACTAAATAATTAATTGTGTTACCAAAAATAATTAAGGCTAATATCACACCAATTACACTGGCCAATTCTAACAATAATGTTGGTAAGAATATCTAAATAACCTGATATGTAATTATGGTCTGGCTGTTCAGTGATGTGCAGGTTTGGGGCTTTCTCTCCCTCCAAATTTTGGCCAGCCACATTGATTAAATGAGAACTTTTTATAGCTAGTGGTCAAATTATCAAATACTTGCCTAAAGCAATCCCATTGATCAAGTGTATCATTTGTAATACAAATGTTTTTATTAGGAGGCTTTGTTCAAGATAAATGAAGGATCAAATTAACTGGAGATTGGATTGAGTAGAAAATGCTGCAGCTGGATAATTTCAAGCACTGAGGCTGAACATTTCTTTCAAATGATGAGAAGTCATCAACTAAGTCTTAATATAAAACACACACACAGAGGCACTGCTGTATTGATTCCTTTCATTGCTGTGGCACTTTTTATCAAAATACATTTGGGGTTTGTAAAATAGGCTGCAAACCCATCATCCCTCTGCAACCAAAGCAGGCTGAGGGTTTAGTCTGGCCAGAATTAGGTGTGCTATCAAAATGCCAACACACACCAAAACCTTCCTCCTTCTCCCCCATTTTTTATCCCACTTCTGCTGCCTCTCTTACCACCCAATAAAACTCTGCTCTTAACCCACTCACCTCCTTTAATCCAGAACAGGGCAATCATTTTCCTCTTTTAGGAAGGAAAACCACTGGAAGAGAGGCAGCAGGAATATTTAACTATTCCAGCAGTCAGTGTAGCATGGCAGGGTCTGGACGTGACTGGGAGTTAATCCATGGCCAGCCAGTGGAAAATGACCACAGGAGTGAAATGCTGTAAGTTCATATATATATATATATATATATATATATATACACTCTGGATTAGGAAAGCTATTTGGGATCACTTTTTCTTTTTTTTTCTTTTTTTTTT
>VWZP01009288.1:1553873-1605585 GCA_013396995.1 Dicaeum eximium
TTTGGTTTGGTTTGGTTTTTTTTTGTTTTTTTTGTTTTTTTTTTTGCTGCCATGTAGAGCTGTAGATGTTAAGTGATTCCTTTCTGAAATAACTCTTCCCTGTTCTCCATCCCAGAGCGACGTGTAAAGTGTTTGCTGATACAGGAATTACAGATGTTGGAGGAGCTGCTACAAACCCTCCCAAGATTTACATCTCCTCCGTGAGGTTTCTCCCCAGGCTGACTTCACAGGGAGAGGTTTTAGAGGCACTCAGGATCCTTTTGAATGAGTCTCCAGAGGCATTGGCAATAATAAGAGGAAATCCCTTGAAGTCCATCAGATAAAGCACACAGAGCTAGGAAAGGAGCAGGGAGGTCACTTAGTCCCCGTGGAAAAACTATTTTTGGCTTATTCAGGGACACAAAGCCAAGTTTTCAACTCATGCTGAGGTCAGGCTTCACGAGCACCTCCAGATGCTTGCAGCCTCATCCCAGCTCCAGTTTGTTCTGGCTTACAGCACAAAAATAAATGTAAATCTCCTAAAACTGCTGGGTTTCTTCTGAATTTGTGGTAGAGAGGAAAAATTCAGCTCTTGTACCTGGATCTGACCACTCCCAGTTGCTCCACTGATGCCCATTCCCAGTGCTCCATTGATGTGTGAGGCTGGTGGCCACACAGCTTTTAGGGGGAATTATTATTTTATTTGTTACTTCACTGAAAGAAGTAATGGGCCCAGGTGGAATTACAGGTGGTAATGAAAAACAGAGGCCTGTTTTTTCTCCAGTACCGTTTGTGGCCATTTCCAATACACATATATTTATTTATTTCTTTATTTATGTGTGTATGCAAGTGCCATAGGTATGTACCATGTATTTATGGCAGCTATACGAAGAATTACATCTATATATGTTAGTTATGTTACATCTATGGTTTGGAGCTGTAGGCTCTGGGCTGTGAGGCCTTGTATTTTGCTTTTATGCTCTGGCAATAATAGCTTTTGGCTATTATTTTGGCTGTGGCCAATAACATCTTATTGCCCACATCGTAAGATTTAAAGCCTGTGACCGTTACGTTTGCTGAAGGAGACTTAAACTTCCCTTTGGAAAACTCCAGTGTATTGGTGCAAGGTGTATTTTCTCCAGGAGAGCTCCAGCTCTTGTAATAAAAGCAAGCAAACAATCGCATTTATGACTTGTATTTAAAGAAGTGGGGAGTGAGAGCAGATTAACCCCTCTGTGCTGGGGCCAAGGCTGCAGCACAAGGACATCACTGCCCTCTCCCAGGAAAGGGAGGGATGAAAGCAATGGCATGGATGGATAACGGGTAACTTTGTACAAGTCAAGCAATCTCATTTCTGTAGGGGACCTGGGGACTGAAAGCAGCACTAATGCTGATTAATCCCCCTCCCTCTTTTGTGTCTCCCAATTTTTCACTGCTCAAAGCTCTTCCTTCCTTTCAGCTGATTTCTATTCTCTGTGTGTATGTCAAGACACCTCATGCTCCATGCATGGAATATGTGTAAAATCCTTCCTCTCTTAGCCTGCATCACAGTTTATACCACTGTGCTTATCTCTGCTAATTCTCAGATAACGATTGAGAACAATTCTCAACTGCATAATTACTTTAATTACTCTTTTAGTAATTTACCACAAGAAAATCTAGATCCTCCATCAGGCTTTTGGCACTGTGTTTGTTTCAGGTGAGATTCTGCAGCACTGCAAAACTCCAGTCTCAGAGGACAGGATCTAGTGGGATATGTGCTGTCTCCCAGCTCTTTTCTCAGCCTGGTCCCTGGTGTGAGGGACACCCCATAAACTCAAAGGGAAGATAAGTTCATGCTCCTCACAACTCCCTGCATTTCAGGAAAGCTGTCCCAGCTTGTTTTCATTAGGAATTATTGGTTTGGCTTAGTAGGTAATTTGATTTCAGGGGAAAAAAGCATGAGCTAGGCTTGGAAATGACTCACGTTTGGCCACCCAAACATTACAACAGCTCTTTGAGTCTTTTCTGTGTTGGGAAATCTCAGCTGAGCTCAGTGTCCTGCCTCTGCCTCCAGCATCTCCTGGAAAAGCCGTGGGAGTGACTCATGGGTTGCTTCACCCACCAAAGCCTTAGTGACTGCTGGCATTGCAAGAAGAGATTTCCCCATTTGGGCAGCAGCTGGGCTGCTCTGTGCCTGAGAAAGCAGAGGATGTCTGGGAGACAGGCTGACACAACACAGAACCAGGCAGGAACGCATTTGAGCATGGAGTTTGGCAGGGAAAGCTGAAAAGGAGAAAGTGTGCACAAATTGTGGGAGAAAAATCCTGATTTTTATCGTGTTGATTTCAAAAGGAGGGTGATATTTCTGGGGGATGTGCCAGGGTTTTCAGTACCTGGTTTTCTTTCCTGAGAGCCAGACAGAGCAGTTCAACAGGCACAGTGGTGAGGTTTAATTGACTGCATTCAAGAAAAAGTGTTCCCAGTTGCCAAGGAGGTCAGGCTGGATATGCTGGATGAGAGCAGGCACTACTCATCATCTGTGTTCACGTGCAGTAAGAATAACAGTAACAGGAGAGCTAACAGAGGCTCTCCTTAGGATGGAACAACAAAAAAAATGAATGGTTTGGGACAAAAATGTTTTGATTTCTGCCAAAACTCATGGGTAAGAGCTCTGGGCAGAGAGACACGGCAAAACCTTGGTCAGCTGCTGTCAAGGAGAGGTCTGGGGAGAGACTTAAGCTGGGCAAGAGACTGTGAAGTCTTGCAAGGAGGAGCAGCATCTCTGAGCACTGAGGTCCAGCCAGGTTGTGTTGGAGGCCAGTGGGTTTCAGATTTGGTCCTTGCTGTCATGGGAAGCATCATCTCAGTGCTGCTGAGGGAGGTTTTACCTCTGACTTCACTGGGATGGGCTCAAGGATTTTGTCATTAAACATCCACTCCTTCTGCTTTACTGAAAGCGTGCACAAAGATTAAACATGATGAGGAATTTATATCCAAGGGACTGATATTTTGGATGGGCTAAGAAGTGGAAGCACATTCCTGTCCCTGGAGAGTGAGGCAGGCTGGCTCTGCCCCTCAGCTCTGTGCTGGCCAAGACCACGGGGCAGAACAGAAAGTGGTATCACGACCACCATGGCATTTGGGATTTATTCCTCTGCTTTCCCTGCAGACTCTTTCAACTCAAACTCCAATCCAAAACAAGTTTGTCAAGCATCATCTCCAGAATATCCATCAGCATCCAGGCATTGTGTGAGAAATGACTTGTCGGGCAAAACTACAGCTGGCATCGCCTGTTCCGATCCATCTCCTGTCAGCACTCACACCCCTGTTGACAAACTGAATTTCACCTTGATTTCTTCTTCCAGATAACACAGATTAACTGGGAGCTGTGACATTTTTCTGTTGGTTTTGGAGGCCTGAAGAAGGAGTGATGTGACAGAGGAGATACAGATGTTGTCTGAGGAAATCCTGCCCGCCTGGGCAGCGACCCATACCAGAGTTTTGCTGAGACACCAGAGGAACCAGTGGCTTCTGCAGGACTTTGGGCACAGCAAATGCAAACTCTTGTGCCATTGTGCTGCTTTAATGCTGTTTTCATGCCTCCCAACCAGCACCAGCACCTCCTCCAGGTGTCTCCATCTTCTCACGCCCAGCATGTGATGGTTGGCTGGGATATTTCTTGAAGTGACTCCCAGGAGGTCCCTGAGCATCTCTGTGTCCTTGTGAGCAAGGCAAGGACAGCCAGCCCCAGCTCAGGCAGAGCTGGTGGCTTCACATCCCAGAACAAAGCCATTTGTACTGTGCCAAGCTCAGATGTATTGCTGTGTGTGCATTCACCAGCGAGCAGAGATCATTCCCCCTCACTCTATCCAGAGAAAGAGACATAAGGAATGGAGGCTCTGATGAGATAAATGGTTATTATGAGGTATAGACATTTTTAATTAGCTTCTGCAGACACTACCACACTGCTAATGAGCCCTTGCCAAGTTTCCTGTGATTCCTCTTTACTTTTTGTAACTCTGTAATAGTAACAATAGAATCATTTTCTCTAATAACCATGATAAAACCCAGATAATCCCTCTATAACTCTGGCATAAGCTTCGTGTAATTAAATCAGTTGGTGAAACATTCTTGGTCTGAGGGATGGAGGAATGCAGCACAGCTCTGCTGCTCCATGAAGATTATTCCCCACATCCTCCTGCCCCCAAAAGTGTAAATCTGTACAAGATTTATGAAGTACAAGACTGGAATAGGGTTAAAAAGGCAAATGGTTGTGTTTGGATCTCCAACCACCCCATTGTTGCCAAAGCAGAGGCCAGAATTTCACCAAAGCAGTGAATTTGGTCCTCAGGGAAGAGCCTGACCTGTGCAGGTGGGCTGGTGAGCAGGAGGGCCCAAAGCAGGGACAGGTTCCCAGATGCATGGTGAAATGTGAGAAGGGATGAGGGAAAGAGACCTCACAGGAGCCCTGCTCTCCTCTGTGCTTTGAGAGAAGGGAGAGTGTTCCTCAGCATTGCTGAGAAATGCAATTTAGACAAATGGCTGGCAGCCCCTAGGAAGAGTTGATGCAGTTGCTCATCCTCCACTGCCCTGCTCTCATTGATGTACCCCAGGTAGTGTCACGCCTGCTTATTCTTTCCTGCTTCTTCTTTCAGTTACTAGACAAGATTTTTCTATAATTACTCCTCTTTTAAGCATTTCTCATGCAAAAGCACACACACAATGCACAGGAGCAGCCTCTCTGCACTCAGGTTGTGTGAATAACCACAGACCTGCCACCCTCCCTCCAGGAGCTGGGGATGGGGAACCTTTTGTGGTGCTGCCTTTGGATGAAGACCTTGCTTCTTACTTTTCTGACTCATCTTTGAGCCCACAGAGGTTATTGGCAAGTTGAAGAAACCCTGGGCAGAGAAAGGCAGCAGCCTCCCACAGCTCTGCCACAGGTCAGCTCCTGCCAGGGTCTCTGAGCAGAGCTTTGGAATGCAAAGCCATCCCAGACATTCCTGCCACGTTACTTCATCCCACAATTTCACAGTGAGAGGAGATGGGGAGATCAGCAGAGGGCAGTGAGCTTCCAAAACCCCCATCCCACATTTCCTGAGCAGCAATTGATGCTACAGCATGGCCCAGTCCATAGGGCAAGCCCCAGCTGGGGACAGTGCAGAGGAGGAAGGTGAAACCAACCTGATTGCACCCACTGAAGCCTCACGTGTTCCCAAGCACCAAAATGTGTCCAGAGGCGGCTCAGGGCTGTTTGTGGTGACACAGAGGACAAGGGGTTCTGGCTGCTGCCTCTCCTTGTACTGCCCAGGGGCCAGTGACCTTCTGCTGGGTTTTCAATGAGCATTTTGTACCCATTAGGAGCTGACAGTGATTGGGATGTTTTGTCTTTCCACCTTCTCCTACACCTCCACACGAGTCATTAAGCAACACTTCGACTCCTCTGCTTTGTGCCTCTGTCCCCTGTCACCTGTAATGGCTTCATCCATCAGCCTCCCCTTGTTTTGGCTGTATTGTAGTGGTTTTTTTGGCCTGGGTGTATGAGATGCACCATCTCCATGGCCTGCCATCACAAGGCAGCCTTTCACACCTTCTTCCAGCTTTTCTTCTCTGTTGGGTGCTCCCATGCCCAGACTTTCCTTTCTCTGCTGTGACCTTCTCACCTCTGAGCATGTTTCTTGTGCCTTGGCTTTAATAACTGAGCTCAAGAAGAACTTTTGATATTTTGGGGAGATTGTTCACATTCACCCTTTTAAGGGAAGGACTAAGGGATGTTTATGTAGGAGACAGTGAAATGTGCTGTGGAATGGATACAGTGCCCTGAGAATGAAACTCCATTAAGAGACAAGAAAATTCTAACCTCACCAGAAATCTCTGACACTGTTTGGACATGTTCTGGTTGGAAGAGCATCCAAAATTTACTGTTTGCAGATTGGGCTCTCAACAGAGCCAGGTGCTGTACAAGTGCTGTGCACAGGTCACCGTGTCCAACTTTATTCTAAACAGCTCCAGCCCGAGGCCAAATTCACTCCTGAAACAAATGGACTCATCTCTCGCTCAGAGAGCCACATGCCCTGGCGTGGTGCAGCTCCTGCAGCAGGCTGAGGCAGCAGGGCTGTCTCGGCAGCGTGGGTCTGGGCAGCTCCTCCTGCAGGGTTACTGCCTTTCTGCTCCAGTTCCTGCCCCAGCTGCTGGAGCCTGCAGGGACAGCCTGGTGCTTCAGGGGACACCAAAGGACAGAGGAAGCTGTCCTGCTTTAGCTGGGATAGAGTTAATTTTCTCCTGAGCAGCTGGTGCAGAGCTTTGGGTTCAGTGTGAGAGCAGAGCTGGTGACACCATGGCTGAGTTGTTGCTGAGGGGAGCTTACCCTGAGCCCAGGACCTTTCAGGGTCTCATGCTCTGCCTTCCATGGCCAGGAGAGGTGACCCAAAGTGGCCAAAGGGATGTTCCCACCTGAGGACACCATGCTCAGTGTATTAACTTGGCTGGGAGTCACCAGTGGCTGCTGGGGACAGGCTGGGCAGTGGTCAGTGGGTGGTGAGCACCTGTACTGGGAAACCCTCGATTCCCTTGGGATTTATTCCAAACTTGGAGACCCTCAGACCTCCACCAGACAGGCCTGAACTGTCAGGCAGGGATTGCCTCCAGCTGAGGATGGACAGGGCCTCCTGGGTGGGGACAGGCAGACTTTGCCCAGCCTCACCTGGGCTCTACACCCCACCCACGGGCCCAGAGCCCATTTAAGCTCAGCCTGGTTGTGCTGCTCCTCTCCTGAGCTCAGCTGGAGATGTGCAGGTCTCTAGTGAAAGCATGACCATACCTCACTATGGACCCCCACCACCCACCTGAGGAACATGGCCTTTCCCCCAGCATAGTAAGAAGTTATTTTGATTTTTTGGGTTTGTGGCTTGTGCTCTGTGAGTTTGCTGCAAAGGCTGCAGAGTGGGAGTGAGTGTCCAGGGAGGGGTGGGGACAGCCCTGTGTCCCCTGCCCGTGTCTGAGCACCTCAGCCCTGCACTTTGGGTAAGTTTTCCTCAGCTGCTCAGGCTCTGCACAGAGCTGTGACTACATCAGAAACTCCATCCCTTCAGGCACTGATGTTTCTGGATGTGAACAAGCATGGCACCTTGGTGGCCCCAGGCAGGGGCACAGGCAGCAGTGATTCCCTTCTTGCCCACAGAGATCCATCCTTCCCTATTTGCTGCTGAACATTTTTCATTACAATGTTCTTATGATGCTGTAGGGCTGGAAACATCAGGAATATAAATCAGAGCCTGTCATTCACAGACATCATGTTTATTTTACACTAATATATGCTTTCTGTTAAAATATCACTGATTCAGTTGTGAACCTTGGCTATTATCAGAGGCTTATTGCAATCATTTCTCTTCCCTTTTATTTATGCACATGAAATGCTGTGTTTGATGATGAAGTGGTTTCTGACTGAAGGGATGAGGATGTTTGGGAAGTCACAGCCTGCATGGCCTCTGTGCTCTGACTTAGCAATTTTGTTGCCTCTGCTTCCCTGGGTTTTATCTCTTTTCCTGCTGGTGAAGGGAGGGAGCACAGAAAGCACCTCCTTTACTTTTCTTGTCTTGTCCTTAGACTAAAAATCTAGGCAGAAAAAAATAATGTAAAAGGTGTCTGTAATTCTGGAAGGATTTGAGGGTGTCTCTGGGGAGGCTGAGAGCAGGGAGTCCTCTCCTGCCACCTCCAGCATCTGTCACCTGTGAAATGCTGCTGAGAAAGGGCACAGAGAGGGACAGGCCTCGTTATCCTGGGCTGGCTGGGAGGAATCAGAAGGGAGATGTGTAACCAAGGGATGCTTTCACCTGTGAGCCTCCAGCTGCAGCCATTTCCAATTATCCAGGCACATCCATATGGGTGTGCAGACCCCTGCCAGGCTGAGGGTGGGCTCAGCTGGAGCCTGGCACGGCTGTGCTGCCATCCCACCCCAGGTGGGCATGGGGGGCTCCCAAAGCCTCTGGAAAGGAGATAAAAACTCTGTCCTTGAGCTCTCCTTACTGCAAAACTTCATCCTTGAAGTGGGAGAGCAAAACTCTGTCCTTGAGCTCTCTGTGGGCTGTCAGGCCAGGTGTGGCTCTGGAGATTTTGGAGTGTCCTGCAAAGCCTGGAGGAGAGTAAAGGCACTGATTTCCCACAGAGCCTTTCCTCCCCTGATGCTTCAGCTCCGGTCTGGGGACAATTAACCGAATTCCAGGCAGACAGGTCTGGGCATCCTGCAGGATCAGTGACAGGTTTCCTGCAAGGTGTGAGCAGGGATGCCCTTGTTTCTCAGAAGCGTTGGGAACAGTCAGAATTCTCCTTTGGCTGCAGTAAAAGCTGTTAAACCCTCACAGCTGCCATGGGTCTGATCCCAGACTGACCACACAGCTGCAGGGAGGTGGGGAAGTGACCCCCACTGCACTGACCAACATTTCCAGGAAGGTGGAGGAGGAGGCTTAAAGGATGCTCTTCTCCCAAAATGTCAGGATTAGGAGCCAGATCTGGGCTTTAGAAAAGTTACAGGAAGATGTGCTGATCGGATATGAAAAATAGATTAGGTGTTTTTTTCTATAAGCTTCATTTATACTCATTAGAGTGCTGCAAGTAATAATACCAGGAAATAGATTTGCAGGCAGAAGTATGATTTTTAAGTTAAGGATGTTCATTTAATTTCAGCTCTTGTCTCCTAGATGTGCCTCTTCCTAATGCTCTAAATAGCTCTTCTGCCTCTTTGATGTTTACACCCTTCAAATGCATAAAGACAGTTCTCTACAATTCCTCATTTTGCCAAGCAATACATACTTAGTGCTTTTCATCTCTCTCCATAAATCAATCCCTTTCCTCCAACAGGAGCTAGAATAGGATTTTTTCCCTTATTAGATTTGTACTGAGAATTTCTTTTTTCAGAAACAGATAAATGATACAAGGTTTTTTCATGACAAAGCATCCTATCATATATTATTAGCAAACACTTCCACAGCAGAACAGGAATAAAAATAGAAAGTGGGCTATAAAAAAAGAATGTGTAGCAGGATAACATTTAATCTCACAGTATGGTACTGAAAGTGGAGCATTTCCTTCACGTTTCTTTGCAGATCTTCAAGGAAAGATCCAGGAGGCCTCCTCAAAAACACTTGGCATCTTTTACTTAAATTTTTTGTTAAATTCTGTGTGATCTTTGACACAGAGTTAATGAATTTTCTCCTTATTCAAAGAGCCCACCCACTGCCTGTGGTGTGTTTGAGGCTTCAGATCATTTCTCCTGGCTCAGCTGCATCTTCCCAGCATCTCAGCTTTGCTTGTACTCACTCTATTCCACAAAACTTTAATTCAGAAACCACCAGAATGATAAAAAAAAAAAAAAAAACCAAAAAACCCCTCAGATCTTACTTATCCCAAAACCAGAGTTTTTTATTTTCTGATTTTCAGTGGGAGCCATCAAACTTGACCATTTTGGGGTTCTCATCTAGGCCAGGCTAACAGGTCCATGATGTGCAGTCCAGATTCTCCCTCTGCCAGACCCTCCCCAGGGATCAGCCCTGGCACTTCAGGGCTGCACTGAGTTGAGCTTTCCCAGGGAAAACAGCCCCTCTCACATTTCCCAGATTTCTGAAAGCAATTTTAGTTGAAGTCCACCAACCCCTACCAAAAAAACGGATTTAAAATGAAATTACAGGTGAGAGATGAATACTGACATGGATGATTTCAGCAGGTTTTTGTCAGGGAAAGCTCAGGGTTTTGGGGATCAGGCTGCCCTGGGATGGAAGCACGTGTGGATCACACACAGCTGAGAGCCACTTGCCTGATTCTTCCCTGCATTGCCCTTTCAGCTGTGAGTAGGAGCAGTGAGCAGAGGCTGATCCATGGGTTTGTTTTCCTTCCTGGTGGCTCCAGGGGTGATTTGGAGAACAGGAATGTTCCCCTGGTGCAGAACAGCCCAGCAGGGCCAGCTGCTGGTGCTCAAACCCCACTTGGGAGCCAGTTCAGAGATGGGCAAGAGACAAGAAGGTTTAAACCTCCAAGGTTTTGATGATTATATAATAAATGTGGCAAATAATGAGCTGTGCAGCTGTGGTGTGTGTTTAGGGAGGAAGCTTCCAGCTCCTGACAAAGGAGCAGGTGCTGCAAAGGAAACCAATATCTGAAACTTTTAGCAGAATTCCAAAGGTCTTCTCAGGAGCTGCTGCCAGCGAGCAGAGAGAAGGCAGAAAAGCCAACACAAAGCCAACGTGGCTTTATAATAAACAGACCAAAGCAGCGCCAGGAGCTGTTGTGTGCTGGGGTTTGTGACGGTGCAATTTAATTTCTCATTGTTCTCGCTGTCCTCAGAGCAGGGTCAGCTCAGCAGAGGTCTGAGCACTTCCCTGGGGCAGCTGCTGCTTGGACACCCTGGCAGGTCCTTCCTGGCTCTGGAAGCTCTCAGTTGTCCTTGCAGACACTTCATTGCTGCCACCTTGGGGCCTGCCGGCTCCCTGAGAAGATTTATGCTCTGGCATTTTCTGAAGTTGGGCTTTTGTTAGTTTAAAACAGCTCTTGGATGGGTTTTACTCTTGGTGGTAGTTATAGAATCACAAATTGATTAGGTTGGAAAAAACCTTTAAGGTCAAGCCCACCACTGAACTGTGTCCCCAAGTGCCACATCCACACAGGTTTTCAGCTTTTCCAGGCATGGTGACTCCACCACTTCCCTGAGCAGCCTGATCCAATGCTTGACAACCCTTTCCATGAAGACATTTTCCCTAATATCAACCTAAACATCCTCTGGAGCAACTTGATGCTGTTTTCTCTCAAGCTACCACTTGTTACCTGGGAGAAGGAACATCAATTACTAAACGTGGTTCCTCTCAGCCAACCAAAATTTGCAAGGTCAACTTTTTAAACTAGAAGGCCAGTGTTTCAAAAATGCATGGTACTCTTTTGCCCCATTTTAATTGTCTTTCTGATCTGTGCTTGAATGTTTCTGTCCCTCCACAGGGAGCCTGAGAACTGCTCAGTTCTGCTCTTGCTCCTGGAAACAGATTTCTGTAACTGCTCCTACTGGTGTTGTGTGGATGTTCAGCACAGCAAGGAACTGGTGGTGGGAAAGTTTCTTAAATTCAGGTTGTGGGTTATTGAGGAGCCCAAACTGACCAATTCTATGTAAGTCACAAAGAAACCCTGAAGATGGCAGTGGTTTTGGTGTTTAAATCAGCACCTGGGTGGTGCAGAGCAGGTAAATGCTCCAAGCTTATCACCTCAGACACTCCCAGGTGGATATCTCAGCTGGGTTTGGGGAGTCTGCCCACAGGCTAAGATATCCTTCTGCCCTTTGGGAGTGTGGATGTGCACACAAATATAAATACATGTGTCACACATGTGGCTGCTGAGTCTGTAACAGCCCCGGCTCTCTGCTTGCTGCAAATTCTGTTCCTCAGGGCAACACTTACTCTGTGAACTCCCTGCAGATAAGGCTGTCTTGCTGAGTGTTTCCAACACTCCTAACCCTCCTGGGCTTTCATTTCCCGACTGGCTTTTAATGTAATGTAAAGATTAGAAATGATATCTTCCATTAAAACTTTATTAGGTGGCTCTTCCCCTTAGGAGAGCGGTTTCACTTCCTCCCGGCCGAATGAATTCCGGTCACTGAATGCTAAACCTGGAAATGCAGGGGGGGAAGGAGAAAGCCACTTGCAGTGTTGAAAAGGTGAGGAGAAGTAAGAGTAGCTTGTTCAGTGGCCTGTCTGAGACACCTGCACTGGGCACAGGAGTGTGACAGCCAGCATGGACAACACTCCCCTCCAAGTGCATTTTTCCCACTTGTACATCCTGCAGATTCCCACTGGAGCCTGTCACTCACTGGGAGCACCAGGCATCTGCTGACTGCCCTGGATGTGGCTCAGGCTGCTGAGGGGTGATTGATGTGTGGTTACCCCCGAGAGCAGCCTGAGTGGCAGCAGCTGACCTTCCTCGGAGCATCTGCGCCGCTCCTGGCCTTCCCTCAGGCTCCTGCTGTGACCTTTGGATGCTGATTGATCCCAGATTAGTGCTTGTTAACAATAAATAGCCTAAAATTAGGATACAAGTAGACAAGTCCTGAAAAGGTTAGACAGGCTCGTGGCAAGTTAGTGCAAGACCGTGCTGGCCATGCTGGGGGTTTGTCTTTGTGCTCTGTTTTCCAAAAATCTTTTCCTGCCATTTTTACTCCCTCCAATTTCAAAGCAAAACCAGCAGGACAGCCCTGGGGTGGTGGGAGAGCTGTGGTGTGGCCCCTGTGCCCCCTCAGCTGGGCTGCACAAACCTCTGACAGTCCAGATGAAGTGCAGCAGATTTTCCTGGGCTCTCCGTGCCGTGTGGATGGAATCAGTATTTTGCCAAGTGAAGATGGGTAAATGGATCCAGCTGTGCTGGACTGGCTTCAGTTCATAAGTGGCAGGCAAGGTTTTTCATTTTCCCTTGAGCAGTTATAGTGTCTTCCCCAATCCATTTGCAAACTTGTGGCTGCACAAGTACCTCAGAGTGGGCTTATTTATTATATATATGAATGATATGGAAGCTGCAGGCCTTGGAACAAGGCACATTTGTTCCCAGACATTGTACCCAGCCAGGCAGGGAAGCCCATGGAGAACATCCCTGATCATCAGCTAGGAAATGGTTAAATAAAAATTTTGTTCCAAATCATCGAAGGTATTTTGAGCGTATTTGCAATGTTTTCATAAACAAAAAAAAGAAACTTTGGAGGGGAAAATTATCTGTGTCATGGGTGATACAAAGCTGCATCAGTACCTGTGAAGTGCCCCAGCAATATAAGGGAATTGGAGTAATGAACAGAAATGCTCAGTTAGAGCTTTTTCCATATTTTATGTTAATCATTAGTTAGAGCTGAAATTAGCTTTAATTGATATTAAGAGTTGAAAAAATGAATCCTCTGGAGAATGAGTCTCTTTAACCTTTAATGATGCAGTAAATAAAATATCCTGTCAACATTTGTGCAATAGTAAGGGCTTTCAAAATTCCCTATCTGTGTGGTGAGCAATTCAATACACCCAATTCCCTCCATTACAGCAGAGAAAAGTGATGTCGTTGCACAAATTCAGCCACAAGTTTTCCATGTTTCCAATCTATCTGGTAATTCCCCTTTCTGGCTTGTTACTTCTACCAGGGAGATGGAGAGGGGAAGAAGGGACTGAGATCAATCCCAGCCCTGCTTGTGCTGCCTTTTCCACTTGTGTCCCTTGACTTGCAGGCTCCTGATGCCAGAGGAACTGTGCCTCAGCAGAGGTAAAAGGAGCCACGCTGCCTCTTCTTCCTTTCAGGTGAAATATGCCTGGAAATGTTTCATTTTTCACTTTAAAGGCACAGCAGAATTGCAAAAGGCTTCAATACTTTAGGGACACTTACTTCGCTAATAGTCAGACCATTCTTCTCTCTGTCAGGGCTCAGCCTGGTGTTGAAATATCTCATAACTGATTTGGTGAAGCACATGAAACATTCCCTCCCTGTTTTTTGTAACATCCATTTGGTCTTTGCAATCAACTGGAAGCATTACATCATTTAGGCAAGTTAGGAGTGAGGGTGACTCTGCTGTGGTTAACTGTGGAACAGAAAACAAATCTCCCCCCTTAAAACCACCTTTTGTCCTTCACCAGGACTGATGCAATAATATAATGATAGTAGTTCTCTTTATATAGGATTCATAGGATCCAAACCTCCCGTGGAAAGGTCCTTTCTATGTTAAGGGGAATATATTTCTGCATATTTACAGAAGTTCCTGAGTGATGCTGGTGTTTCCCTGGGTGTGTTACACTGCAGTGATGTGAAAATAACTTCTCTGAAACGAAGTTGTAAAGCCTTTGAGAAAACCCTATGTGATTTTAAATGATGGTGAAACAGCAATTTTCTTCGTTATTTTTTTCCATCTTATTTGGGCTTTGGGAGGACTTAGGTGGGGAAGAGAAACAGAAGTGTCCCCACAATTAATTTCTACCTTACACTGGTTTTTTTCCTCTGATGAGGCCCAGCTATTTTGGGGTAATTCCATGTCCCAGGCCTGCCAGGGATGTGTAGAAGCAGTGCTCAAGCACTGGAACAGGCTGCCCAGGGCAGTGATGGAATCTCCATCCCTGGAAGCGTTCAAAGGAATGTTTGTGGCACTTGGGGACATGATTTATATGATTCAGTGGTGAGTGGGTTAATGGGTTAATGGCTGGATTTGATGATCCTAGAGGCCTTTCCCAACCATAAAGATCCTGTGATTTTATGAATCAGCAAGGAGTCTAGATAAGATAAATGTTTTATCAGCAAAAACCATTCAAGAGGTGAGTTAAGCAGTGCTATGCCTGATTTAAAGTGGAAACAGCCAAACCAGTGAAATCTGATGGATGCCCAGGACCAGCAGACTTCTGGCGAAGTCACTTCTGAGGGGTGACCAGCAAAGCCATGGGAAGTGCTGGGAATGATGGAGGCAGCCCTTAAAAGCAGAGTAATTTTATGGAGTTAAGACACAGAGGATCTAATTTTCTTCTAGAAGACTCATTACCATGATTTTGTTACACATTATTTATGGGCTGTTATGATAGTCCTGGCAGGTCATAATTGGCTGAAGCCGGAAAATTAGTCACATTTTTCACATTTGGAAGAATGATCTGTACAGTTGCACTTAATGACTTCATTCCCAGAGAGCCCCGTGCAGGGAAGGAACTGCCAGGCTTGGGTGTGGCTGGATTAACCCTTTGTGCTTCTGGCAAAGGCACCCGGGTTTGCTCACCAGGTGCCAAAAGGACTTTTCATCACTTCAAAGCAGCTCTTTGGCATGTAAGTGATTTGCTGCTTTCATGATAGTTTCCCCTTCCTTTCTTTGAACCTTAGTTTAGCCTGGCACTGGATTTTCTACAGAAAAATGCCTTTTTAAAACTGATTTGTCCATGCTTTGCACTCTCCCCATCAGAGCCACTGCAGCATCACTGTCAGTCAGACAGGCCCAGCTCTTCCAGGGGTGGTTTCTAACCCCTGGTAAGAGATGGGCAACAGATTAAACTGAGGCAGGGCCTCATTGGCAGCACTCCTCAGAGCCTTGCTGTGTACACAGCACAACCCAAACAGTCTATCACAGGTGATGAATCAGAAGGGAACACTATAATTGTTTTATCTGCCTTTTGGGAGAGCACAAGCTGCTTACTCTTGAATTAGAGCCTGGTGAATGTTGCTGAATCTTCCAGAAAAATGGACAGCTTTGATTTGGGGATTTCCAGGATTGAGGAATCCACTGTGCTGTTACCTGTCCACTCCCAAACCCCTGAATATTCCCTGCTAAAGGATGGACCTGAATTGTTGAATAAACTTGTACTCTGTGGGGTTGCAGCATTTGGGTCATGTTGCAGTTTTGTCTGCTAGACTAAAGAGTAAAGCACGTGCCACAGGAGAAAATTAAAGACCATGATCCAGCAAATAATGCCTTGGAATGAAGGGTGCCAGGAGAAAGTTATGGGATTACTCAAGTTGATTTGCAGCTCTTGTAGAAACATTTCCCCTTTCACTAATATCTGTTTTGACTGGTAGGTGTCAAGACCAGCAGAATTTACTGGGGTGAACTGGGGTGTGAAACTCAGATCTGGGAGAACCTCCCACCTGCTTTTGGATATTCCCTGTTTAAATGGTCAGGGGTGGCATGAGCCATTGGGTCAGGGCATCCTGTTGGTGACAGGAGCACTCAAAGCACCCAAAACCCCACCACAAGCAAAACCCCATCCATGGCTCTGGAAGGAAAGGCTCAGCTCCAGGCTGTGTGCAGACCATTCCTCCAGGAGCACTGCAGGGCTGTCCTCTCCTCCTGGGAGCTGCTGCTCTCTCTAATCCATCCTCTGTCACTCCAGCACGGGAAAAGGTTGGCCGGTGCTGAACTGAAGGCAACCTCTTAATCAAAGTAAGAGGTGGGAGCTGGAGTGTTTGTAAAATACTGTACAAATGGGAGGGTTTGATGGCGTTAAATGAAGGATCAGATTCATTAAATTAAGTGGAAAGCAATGTACATGGATGATTTCAAGGGTTGAGGCTGAATACGGGTTTTAAATAGGAAGTGATCAGCCGCTATACACAACACAGAGCAGCTCTCAAACATTTTTAATGACAGTATTTGTACACACTTTAGTTTAATTAACACATGGCACAGGAGAGGGTTGGTAACTAGGATGTGCAGTCTCACACCAGTCGTCTCAATTAGAACACATGAAATTTCAAGCATGGATACACCCAGAAGAACAGCACCCGTCCCTGCCCGCTGAGGTCTGGCAGCTTGAATTGCCATCACACCTTGTTTTTCTTGGATGTGGCAGTCATTCCTTCCCTCCAGATGGAGGAGTCCCTTTAGAAGTGGAGGATCAGCTTCTCATTCAGATTTATTTCTTGTTTTGCAATCAAAATTAAGGGGACTGTGTATTGTCACTGCCCAGTGATCCATGTCGCGTTTCTGACGGTCATGTTTATTAGTAAATATGTAGTAATTGCTTCCAGAATTAACTGGAGCTGCTCTTCTATGTCTGTAAGTGTAGGAGAGCTTTCCTGTGACGTGTGGTCCCTTTGTCAGCATGGCAGTCCCTGGATGCTGGGGGCTGTGGCTGGGTTTCAGTCCTTGGTGGGCTCTGTGCTGCTCCGAGGCACCAGCTTGAGGATAATGGGCTTCTCTGGTGTTAAGAGCCCCACTGAGCTCAGCTTGATTGGGATCTGCAGCAAAGAGAGGGAAAGCACAGGTGGAGATGGGTAAGCTGAACATGCAGAGATGGAAGGTTCAGGCAGGACTGGCTCTGTGATGCCTGAAGTACAAAATGTCTGGTGTTGGCACCCAGCCGGCCCCAAGCCTGCACGTGCTCCTCACCTGAGTCTCTTTGCAGGTCTGGAAGGTGAAATGCTGCAGCAGGGAGGCAATGGCCACTTTCAGAGTCAGGAGAGCAAACCTCATCCCAATGCAGTTCCTGGGACCAGCCCCAAAGGGCAGATACGTGTAGGGGTCGAAGGACTCCTTGTTCTCCTTACAGAACCTGGATGATGGTTGGGGAAAAGAAATGAAGGCAGCAAAACCACAAAACCTACACATCTTATTTATGCAGGGATCTCTCACTGGTGCCCTGCAGGGCCTGGTTTGGGTTTTTCCTAAAGTGTCTCAGGGTACCCCAGGAACTGAATGCTGTGACCAAACCCTTGCCCAGGACAGGGTGGAGGGGTTCCCACTTGAGGGTTTGATTTTAATTCTGTCCATCCAGATTAGTAGAAGTTGGAAGCAAGGTGAAAATTTAGAAAACATCCTGTCCCACAGTGACAGATATTTCTGTCTGTGGTATTTAGAAGGAGAAGAACCAGAAGTTGTTTTGGTTAGGAGCAGCCTATGGCTTCAGTTTCTCTGGGAATGAGAAGTAGATATCAGTTACAAAAATAACCAGCTAGGGAAGGTTATCCTTGAAAAGAAGGAGGGAAGGCAATTCTGGAAGGATCAAGTCTGGCTTATTTAGTAGAAACTTGTATGAAGGAGCAGGTTCAACAAGAAGGATTATACAGAGGATGGCCAGCAGTTACAAAACCTCCACATTTGCCCCCTCTCAGGAAGCTTAAGAACTGGGTACAGGATCCTGTGAGGTGTCAGTGGTATCCTCCCAATGAGATTATGTTGTTTGAAGCCCTGCTTTAAGCGCAAAGCTCATTTTCTTCTTAAAATGACATTCCCACGAGCCTGCAATTTCTCATCCGTATTGTTTGTAAAAAGATAGGAAGAACACCATTAGGAAGCTAATCAGAGATTAATGCTTAATTACTGAGGGAGAAGCAGCGTGGTATTTCTTCCCTTCCATGAAGCTTTTTGTACCTTTCTGGCCGGAACTCGTCCGGGTTGGGCCAGTACTCGGGGTTGCGGTGCAGGACGTAGGGTGGGATGGTGACCACGACTCCTTTGGGAATGGTCACTCCATTGATCTCCACGTCCTTCTTGCAGGCTCTCTCAATCCTCCCCCCGAGGGGATAGACCCGGAGGGTTTCGTTCAGTGTCATGTCGAGATATTCCAGTTTCATGATGGCTTCGTACGTGAGAGGAGCCTGCAGGACAGCAGGAGGAAGGTGACCAGGTATGTTGGCATCAGAACTGGATTGTCCTAAAATGACTGTGGGAACCAGAGTATCTCCAACCCCCACTGCCCCAGATTTGACTCAGACTCGCTGAAGAACAAAATGCAAGGTAGAAATGGAGCAATTGGTTTCATTTTTCCACCCTTGAGTAATGGAAATGCCTGGAAATCCACATCCTCTTGTGCATGGGTGCAGAGTGTGGCAGACAGGGTGGCTGGAAGGTTCCAGCTGCCAAAAGAAAATCACTGCAGGGCTGAGTTGTCTCTGTGTGTGTCTCACAGAGCTCTGGGAAAATCCATGGTGCTTAGGAGCTAAAATTTCTCGTTGCCCTGACTGAACCAGCAGGGTCAGAGTCCACCCCACCACTCGGGGTGCCCCTTACCTGGTTGGGCAGGACTGTGTCGATCTCCTGCAGCACCTTTTCCTGCACATCAGGGTGCATGGCCAGCTCGTAGGCCAGGAAACCCAGGGTGTTGCTGGTGGGCTCATACCCAGCAAAGATGAAGATGAATGCCTGGGCCAGGACCTCTACGTCAGTCAGGGCTGGGGGGAGATGAGAAAAGCAGTGTTGGCTGATGGTGTCAGCAAGGACCAGGCAGCAGCAGGTGGTGTCAAGGCAGGTTTGTTGCATTTGTTTCTGGTAACACTTTTATAACTGCTCTACCTGTCTGGGAAAATCCGTTTTATAGAGGAGAGAGGTGATTTCCTGAGTATAAATAGCTGTCATGGCAGTTCTACTCCCTGGACAGGAGACAGAGCTCCATCTGGAGCTGCTCAGTGAGGATGGTGGTGACACAAACCCCTCCCCACATCCTCCTCACTCCCACAGCCCCGTGCCCGTCCATGAGGAGGATTTGGGCGTTGTTACCTTTGTATGAGTGATTTGCTTCATTGTTCTGGCTGGCTGAGCGCTGGGACTCGATCATCAGCTGCAGGAAATCTACCCTGCCCTGGGAGGAAAGCAGGAGAGTCTCTTTGGTGACAGGTTCCTTGGAGGGCTCAGATAAGCAGATCTCAAAGACTAAGCACGATTTTTAGACTGAGAGCATCCCCAACATACACACAACTTCCTTACTGAAAAACATAACACTTGCTTTTTGTTTTGGAAACCTGTCTGTCCTATCCATTAAGGCACTGGGGGTGGGAGAGCAGTGTCTTGAACGAATTTGGGCAAAGGGATCCAAACTCTAAAAGGCAGATTTTTGTCAGGAAGCAGCTGCAGTTTTTGAAAAGCAAGAGGGGAAGGCACAACCCTAAAGGTGATTTTGCTGCTCATGTGCTGGTTACTCTGCACTCTCTCATCCTCTGCCCTGATCTTCTTCAGGGAGTTTCTCATTCTGTCATTACAAGTGCTGCAGACTGGAGCTCAGTCCAACTGTGCTGAGCCTTTATCTGGATTTAGCTTCAGATCAGGAGGTACAAAGTCCCCCTGATTCTCTGCCAGGACGGGTCAGGTGGGGCTGTTCTGACAGGATTAAAATGAGGTGTTTACACTTGAGTAGGCTCGGGGTTTTGTGGAGTCATTGTACTTTGGCTTCACCTTTGATATCATCACCCTAATTATATCTCACTTCAGTGTACTTTCTGCCACTATTGCTCTCAAATTCCCGCTCACCTTGTGAACCTCCTTTTCACGTTCCTGCTTAATTTTGGCGACGGATCTCATGAAAAAATCTAAAGCATCCCTGGGGAAGATGTTCACATTCATCCTGGCCATGACAGGAATAAGGAATGGGAAAGTAACTGAAAAACAAATAGAAAAATTAAATTGGACTCTGTAAATAAACCCCTCCTCATATCAGATAGCTGTGGATGCTACTGGGAAATTATTTCTTTTTTTAATTTCTTTACCTGAGAAAAGCACGGACTTTGCCTTGTTTCCCTCTGTTTAATTCGCTTGGAATAGTTTTTGTGTCCCATGGGCACAACCAAGCTGGGTATAATCATTGATTTAGGAGAAGACCAAGGCATATTCCACCTCCTATTTCTAAGGCTCTGTTTTCTAAGAACAGGTTACTTCTGGACACAACAGGCATGTGGCTCACAAGAGAAATATTGAAAATTCTGAGTTCTTTGTTCAGGCTGAGCTGTTCACTGCCTTGCTGTGATCATGCAAACATTTTCAAGTCCTTTTCAAAGCATTTCCTTCCTTATAGAAGCTGGATCTTGATATTCTGTATAGATTCGTGAAATCTACAGCACCAGAACCTCCTCTATGCACAGATCCAAACTTTCCCTGGGTTTCAGCAAGGTATCTAACAGTAATTTAAGTCCATTGCTGCTAAGCTATTGCACTGGAGGAAATTGCATCTAATTACAGTCCCCACTCAGCACTCCCTTCCAAAAAATGCATTTCAGATATCAGCACTCTCCTCAAGCCTCACTTGCTTTTCAATCTTCGAATAATTTCCCAGCACTTAATTGGATATTTCTGGATGGTTCATAAGTTACTTGCACTGGGGATGCCAAAGGTGGAGGAAGCTTTTACCCATCTTGTCCCCAGGGTTTCAGCATGAAGTTCCCAATGAGGAAATGATGAGACAAGGGCCAGTAGGACCTCATTCCTAGCAAGGGAAGGTATCCAAGCAA
Source organism: Dicaeum eximium (assembly GCA_013396995.1). Classification (NCBI taxonomy): domain Eukaryota; kingdom Metazoa; phylum Chordata; class Aves; order Passeriformes; family Dicaeidae; genus Dicaeum; species Dicaeum eximium. The sequence goes on from VWZP01009288.1 coordinate 1,574,514, forward strand.
AACCTGGAGTCACTTACATGACAAGATGAAGACTGGGTTAAAAAAGTCAAACTTGACCAGTTTCTTCATCTCTCTGACAAAGGGGTCCTTGGGGTTGTTCATGGAGTCAATATTCACACCAAAGGAAGTGCTGGTGACCACATCCATGCTGTAACTCCCAAAGATGCTGAGGGAAGGTGGAAAAAAATAGACTGTGGTTAAATATTTGGACTGAGTGAATGTATTTTTTCCTCATGTCTATGTGACATTCAAATATAAAGTCTCAGAAGACCTCCTGCCTTAGGTTTGAAAAGAAAATTACCTATGTGGTACTGAGCAGTGCTTCTAGAGAAGAGGAGAGATTTTTCAGAGAGCTTTTGTTTCCAGCCTCCACAGGTTTGGAAGTCAGACAGCTTTTCCAAGGATTTTACAGTGACATGGAGTGGGTTAGTGGAAGGACAGCATGTGGAACTTAGCATGGTAACTCTTGGGGAGGGGTGCAGCACACCTTGCCTCAAATCAGCCCTGGGAGTGGTCCAGTTCCACCCAGCACAGCCCCCTGTTCCAAGCCCTCCCCTGGCAGGGTTTTGGTTCAAGAGGAGCTTTGCTGCTTTGTGGTTCCTGCTGTGCAGCTGCCCCTGCTGCATTTTTGCTTTGAAATTGGGGGTTCAATGCACAGGGTTTTGTCCAGAGCCCATGGGGAGGGCACAGATGAGGCAGAAACACTCAGGGCCACTCTACAGCCTCAATCCCCCCAGCAATGTGGCAGGTGGGGGATGAGCATCCCACAGTTCTGTGAGGGACAGAGAGGTCAGCAACCTCCATGTCCTGGGCAAGGAGAAGGTGCTGCTCAGAGATCCTGAGTGCATGCAGGAAAAATTGGGTTTTCCTGCCAGCCTTGGAGTTATCTTGGATCTGTGGATTCACAAAGCCGTGCTGGAGCATTTTCCTTCCTGTCTACCTCTGGAAAGTTTCCTAACATCCAAATTAAATTTTCCCCTTTTAAATTTCAAGTCAGGCTTTCAGCAAAACCCATCCCTCCTTTCAGAGCCCTGACTGACCCGGGGAAAGATCTGCATTGCTGGTAGCCAATGAACCACAGCACTTTTAACAAGGTTTGCTCTGCCTGCTGCTCTTAGCAGCTACTTACTCCTTTACAGATATTGAGCTGTTCTCTTTCACTTGCTTTTGAACATTCCTCACCAAAGCTTCCCCATAGTGCTTCATTATAGGGAACATCTGTAACACAAACCAGACGTGGTCATTTCAGCACAGTACATTTTACTCATTTACACAGGCTCATGGAGACTCTTCCCCATGAAGACTATGGGGAGTTTAATGAATATTTACAAATAAGGTCTCTCTACTCAGGTTTAATTTTAAGACTTTTCTGGTTCGAGTTAGGCATAAATCAAACAGGCCAGCTTAGTTACTGGGTTCTGACTAAAGAAATCAGACTCCTGTGATAATCTCAGCCTGACTCTGATTCAGTCTGCACCTGCCCCTCTGGTTTACCTCCTTTAGTTTGCCACTGGTGAAGGTTGGGGAGAGCACAGTGCGGAGCCTTTTCCACTGCTCATCTTCAGCCAAGGACACGGCGTTGGTCAGGACCCCGGCCAGGTCCGTGCGCTGCAGGGAAAAGGGAAGGAGCTCACCCCAGGAAAGAGAGCAGCCCCTTGCAGGGGTGGGAATGTGCCATGCACACCCCTGCCCAAGCTCTGCCAGGGGCACTGCTGCTGGCAGCAGGCTGTGCCTCTCTCAAGGCACACATCCCTAAATAATCCCCTTTCCTACACTAAACCAGCTGTGAGGTGCCACTCCCAGCCCCAGCACAAGTCCAATCAGCCCAACACCAGCATGTCTGTGTGTACCCACCCTGTCCCAGCTGGTGGCACGTGTGCACCCTCACAGGTTCCTGCACGCTCACAGACCCAAATCCATCCATATTTACATAAATACATGGGTAGGAGTGAGAACAGCCTTGGTCTGCTCCCTCTGCCAGCCCGTGTGTGCAGTCAGGCTGTAAGGCAGGGGAACAGTGACATGCAGTGGTGGTGTTCAGCAATCCCTGTAGTGCAGCATTCCCAAAGGATGCTTGGCATGCCTGGCTCCTCCTGCGCTTTTCCCGGACCCTGTGGCAGATCACAGCCCTGCTGCTCTTACCCTGCGGTTGGTGAAGGTGCTGTAGCAGTCTTTAACCAGCACAGATTTGATGATCTGGGGGTCTGTGACAGCCAGAGTGGGTTGTCTGCCATCATAAATCCTGGTGGGGGGAGAGGAGGAGGCAGGTAAATAACCCTGATAATTGAAGGGTAAGGCTTGGCTGATGCCCAGGAGACAAAATGTGTTGAACAAATGTTCTTCCATCACCAGCCTTGTAGCTCTGTTGTCTGAGCACAGAAATGTAGGAAACAGAGATGGAAAAGGACTCCCAGACCTTTTCCCATCTGGTTTTGTAAATGGTTAAAGGGGGATAAACACCTTCCAAATTCAGTGGGAAATTTGCAGGGCTCAGTTGCTCCAAGGACCAGATACTAAATGAAGCAAGTGTCTTCACTTCCTCCCCTGACTCTGTGTTTTTCCAGGCACTTAAACACATTACAGTATTAGAAGGAAACTTGTTCGACCCCTTTCAGGCTCTTGAGTTGGGTGTCTGGAGACTTGGGCTGACAGCACTGAAACATCCTTGGAGATGAAGCTCAGTCCTTGTTTTTGTCTTTTTAAGCTGCCAGTTCTGAATGCTTTCCTGGAACAGGCGTAGATTAAGCTGATTTGTGCTCCCTACCCGTTTGTGCAAGCATACATTTTTCAAATTCCATTTCTTAAAGTTGCTGTAGGGACCAGTGGGTGCATCACACAGGATATGCAAAGTTGTAGCCTAGGCTATAACAACAGTGATAAATGCTAAGGGAGGAGGTGTCTAGAACAGAAGAGTCACAACTGCAGCAGCTCCTGCTACAGCAGGTAGGGATCAGCAGCCCAAGGAATTCTTTGGATCAGCTCCAAAGGGAGTCACTCACATTCCTCTGCTGTTGGTAAACCAGAGGAGCCCAACCTCCCAGTTCCAGATCTTGCTTAGGTAAATAGTTCTGCTGCTGATTTTGTTAGGGGCAGGTAAGAGCCTTTTGTTACCAGATTTAAACTGCTTTTCACAGCACTGGTCAAAATAGTTTCTGTATGTGGTGACAACGACACAGCTCTGTGTCACCAGGATCCAAGAAAGCCACCAGCAGCACCCTCTCACTGCTGTTCTCATCCTGTTGGGACTGCCAGGGCTGCAGGTGGAGAAAAGGGAGCTTTCCTAATGAATATTTTCTCCCCTTTGTGCAGATTCTAGTTTTACTCTCAGAAGAGATCAGTGGTTCATACTCACCCCCAGACTTTCCCATATTTCTTGAAACATTCAGTATCAAATTCCATGAAACCCTGTGGAAAGCAAATTAAAAATTGTCATGGGCTATCCTAGATTGAAAGAGACCCACAAGGACCATCCAAGTCCAACTCCTGGCCCTGCACAGGGCAGCCCCAAAAACCCCACCACGTGTCTGAGAGCGTTGTCCGAATGCTCCTTGAGCTCTGGCAGCCTTGGTGCTGAATTATCTGAGAGGATGCAGTGGAGAGGATGACATTGGAGATGGTAGGTGGGGAGGAATGGCTCTAAACTCATGTTCAGAGCTGCTTTATGAGCAGCCAAAGCCATGATGAGGCAGGAATGTGCACTGTGCTTTGAGTGAGCTGTTGGCCAGGGCTCTGGCAAGGGGCAGCTGGAAATCAGCCAGCCAGGAATGTTCCTCTGGGGGTGCCCCTTGGTCTGTGCTGCTGAGCCTTATCCCACACTGGCCTTTTCAGCAGCCCTGTGTGACAGAGGAGCTGGCATTGGGAGATAAGTTATCAGCACTGTGTGTCTGCTCAGCCAGAGCTGTGCCAGCCAAGGCAGCCCCAGGCACTCACTTTGCGATATTCCAGGCACGTCCCGAAGAAAGGCAGAGGTCTTGGCCCAGGAATGCCCAACTTCTTGAACAGACCAAATGGCCAGGTGCCATATCTGTGGGACAGAAAAGACAGCAGTGTTACATCACTGTGGCACTGGGGCTCTCCTAAACCTGGAGACTGCAGCAGCATCCCTTGGGAGAGGCGGTTGATCCGAGGTGGAAAAAAAAGGACTCCAAGTGAAGATTTCCCTGTGAAAAAAACTACTTGATAACCATGGTAAGGCTCACACAGAGCTTCAGAGGGATCCTTTTGGTATGGAAGCAATTGTTTCCACCAGACCACCTGTGGAGACAGCATCTTGAAGTCTTTAGCAAAGGTCCTGAGAAGAGCTCATTGCCTACTAAAGGAGAGGCAGAAAACAGAGCTGGAAGAAGGAACACCAAGCCTACATGTTTTTATTGAAGAGAAATCAAAGCAATGCCAGGAATTATGTCCCAAACAGGGCTTTTGTCAAACTGTACTTTAATTTCAGTTATTGTTCTCTCTCCCTTGGTCCAGCATTAGCTCAGTGGAAGCCTGGTCTTGATGGTTTTTCTCTTTAGATTTTATTGACAGCCTTGCAGATTTCTTTCCTCTGAAGCACCCTTCCTGGCAGCTCTTAAGTTACTGCTTCTACCTCAGGGCTTTCTCTTTCTCAACAAGGGCCTGGGCTGCAGCCCTTTGGAGTTCCTCTTTGGCTGTGTTGAAAGAGCTCCTCAGAATATTTGGTTTTAGCCAGTAGCTGCAGCTTCCCAAGTGAGCAGTTCATTGCAGAAGGGATGTAAAATTGGGAAGGTTTGGCAGGGGGATGTTATCAGAGATCCTCTTCAGGCCATGAGGCAGCAGCTGCTCAGGCAGGATATTGGGGATGCTTATCTGAAAAGCCAAAATCTAGGTTGAGACTTAGGGAGGGTCTCCTTTATAATTAGCAATGCTTTTGTAAATTCTGGGGACCCCAAATAAGATCAGTCCCAGCACAGCTTCTGCCAGAGTAAAAAAAAAAGCAGATCCCACCTTATAGTCCAAACAAGACAGGTGAAAAATTGGGAGCTGGGTGTATTCAGGTGAAGAAAGGTTTCACAGAACTCAGTCTGTCAATGTTTAATCTTTTCTGTCAAAGGTTAATTCAGTACTAGGAGTCAAATGTTTGTTTATAGGTAGCCAAAGCTGTGGGAGGACCAGGAAATGTCAGGCTGGGCTGGTAACAAAGCCCAGAAATAATGTAGGAAAACAGGCTTAAACCTCTTGAAATGTGGCCAGTAAAATGCAGTCTAACACTCCTGCAAGTAAAATCAGGGTTTTCTGCAGACTGAAAAGGACCATTCAGTGTAAAGCCAAAGAATAATCATTACTTCTTCCTGCCATGGATGTGAACCAGAAATGCCTGATACTCCCTCATACGTGAGCTGGAACAGCGTTGCCCCAGGTGGACAAGAAGCATCTAAACAACCTCTCTGTTTCAATGGGCAGTGAAATTTCTATTTTAGCTGTGATGTCAGAGCACGAGGAACTGGGTTTAGTCCCTTTTGCCACAGCACAATTACAAGTGTCTGCAGAAGGTGCAGGTCTGGTAACCAGAAATCTTAGATAGCCACAGAGTTACTGAAATATGAGAGTTTGGGTCAAGACTGAGGGTGGCTTCTTTGGTTTGTTTTGGTGTGGTTTGGGGTTGGGTTTTTTTGGTAAGAGTCAGCCCCAAAGAGGCTTTTGACTGATCCAAATGAGAGGAACAATTTGAAAAACATGGCTAAAACTTTCTGAGCGTGCTGAGCTGCCAAAGGGGCCGTGCTGGTGTGCAGCACATCAGTGGTTGGGGTTCATGGCTGGCAGGGCTCTGCCTCTGCCTCAGGGCTTGTCAATACTGCTCTGTTTGGCAGGGACTGCTGGTGGAGACCATCCCAGCATGAGGAATGCAGGTGTGATTCCTGTCAAAGATCACATTGCCAGGATTGCTGCTGTACAAACTCCAAACCAGCACTACAGACCATAAGCACTTGTGGCTGCCTCACAGAATCAGGGGAATTAAACAATGAATAATTTGAGCCCAATAAAGCATGAAATAAAAGATAAAAAGGGGAAATAACAATTAAGCTATGCTAAGCAGAATGTAGCAACTGGAATATAGTAACCATAACCACAGGCTTGCAGCAGCTCTAAGCAACTCTGCAATGTAAAACCATAGGCTTGCAATAACTATAAGGAGCTATGCTAAAATATGTTAAAAGTATAACCACAAGCTTGCAAGATGGCAGCAGCCAAAAGAAATCTGGGCAAAAGGAACAAAGGTGCATCACACTGGGGAAAAAGAGATGTACTCCAAGGAGAGGCTGTGACTCCAGATGAGATAACTTAACACAGAGGAAACAAAAAGAGGAAGAGTCTGTCTGGACACTGGAACTCTGGAGGAGATGAAAGGCTACCACAAAAACCCAGGGAGCGTGTGTTGTGGTGGAGCAGAGGCTCCCCCTCACACCCAGCGCTGTATTGCCTCTTATCCATATTAATAAATTGCATTTTAATTATAGCGGGAAATTGGCTTCTCATTTAGAACAGCAGCAAAGGGGTTTTTAACCTGCCCTGCTCTGCTGCAGTGCTGAATGGCACCAGCAAAGCCAAGGACAGCATTTCCTCACTAGCAGGGTTCCCCTGAAGCACTGGGGCACATTTCTGCTGTGGGATTTTGTCTGGAAAGCCAGGAACAGGTGCTGACATTGCCCCACTCCTTCCCCCAGCACAGGTGGCTGAGGGGGGACATGGGATGGAAATCAAACCTCTGCAAAGGACCCCTCCTGGTCCACATATCCCTGAGGAGAACCTCAGCTGGGCACTACAGAAGAAGTCAGAAGGAGTAAAAACTGATCCTACCAATATTCTTTTCCTGGTGCCTTTCTGCTGCTCTCCACCTGTGCCGCAGGGTCACCTTCTGCTGGCTCTCCTGCAGAGCAGCCTCAGCCAGGCAGGCACAGCTGGATGTCTGTGAAAAATAACCTGATGGACCAGGAGCCTGACTGAAAGCAGCACCCTGATGGCAACCAGTACCTGGCATCATTATTATTCAATTATTCCTTTGATGCTTAGCAGCAATCTCATAACTGGATGGGAATACTCCAACCCTTGGAGCAAGATCACACACCTGGACAGTCTTTAGACTTCTCTGCTACATCCCAGAGCCTGGTAAGATGCTGGAAAACTGGAAATCACTACTCTTCAGCAGATTAGTTGTGTGAAAGTGAGCAACGGCAAGAAGAGAGAAATGGCAGGAGCAGAGAATCAGTAAAGAATATTTTACTCACACTAGCAGGAGGGCCACGAAAAGAAGTACAAGGGCCCATGTTTCTGTAGAGAAAGAAGGCAGAAGGTTCATTTCAGTTCTTCTCTGGCTCTGAGTTCTGCCTTGACGTGCTTGTCCCACTCCTGTGGGAAATAGGTGTGCTCACCCTGTGCAATCTTTTTTATCCAGTCATATGATTTAGGGGCCCTCCTTCTGTCACAAATGAGGAGGAGTGGAAGGCAAACGTAGAAAAGTCTGCTAATCTAAAAAACACCATTCATGTGATAGAGTGAACTGTCTAAGGTTCAAGTTATTTAATGCATGTGTTGCCAAACATTTCAGCTGGTTTCCCTGTTGTAAGTAATAACTGCCTTCCCATTGACTCATGCCCCTGGGCTCCTACACCAAACTAAATAAAAACAGGTTACAATGAAAAGGTAAATCCCAAAGCAGGCGTCAGCTTTGGTTTACAAAAGGCAAAGAGAAGGGAAAAGGTTATTCACATATTGTATGACAAGAGCTTTTCTAGCAGATGAATCAACTTTGACAGAATTTAAGATTTTGTTTGAAATATCTCTCTTTCTGTGCTGTGAAGTGCGAGCGCTGCCTGCGGTGGGTCAGCAGCAGGAATTGTCCCGTCTGAGGCAGGAATTTGTCCCCTTTGAAGGCTGTAGCAGCCCAGTGCACCTTGTTTGCTGGGCTGTGGCCAGGTGTTATGTAAGAGAAATGTTGTCAATCCCCAGCTGTAAACAGTTAAAGTGCCACTCTTTCCAAAGCACCACTCGTGGCTCCTGAATAAATCCCCTGCCCACCCTCCTGCAGCAGCTGGGGAAAAGGCACAGGAAAAGGGAAAACACAGATTTGTACAGGCTCTCCTGTAAGATGGTGCTGAAAAGCAAGAGCAGGTGTGGATGTGCTGAGAGGAGATGATGATGTGGAGAACACTGAGCTCTTTGGATGGTGTTTGTTAGTGGGGGTCAGCCAGGGCAGGAAGTTCTATGGTTTGCGTAGATGTGCACTAATAGCAATTTTAGGGCTTTGTTCAGAATTCTAAGATGAGCAATTCCCTTCATATTAGCAGAGCTGCTGTCTTGAGAAGGGAGTATGATTGTGAAGGAGGTTCTCCTGAGATACTTTGGGGAATTTGTTTTAGATTCCCAGGGCTGGACCAGTAGAGACTCTGCAGTGCTTCTCAGGGTATAAATATTGCTGGGAAGTTGTGTCATTATGGAGTACTTTAAACTCTCTAGATACAGATCATAAAAATTGCTGCTAATCATGCAGAGCTCAGCTAATCTCTGTATGGGAGGGAAAAGGCAGATTTCTGCCCTGGAGAAACACCAAACTGGCAAGCAGTGACATGGATTTAGCTTCAGTGTTGATGAGTAATTTAAGATATTCTGGAAGAACAGATAAGAGTAAATATCACCTTGTGTTGAAGGAACCACATTCATTTCATTTAACATTAAATGTAAACAAAACCCAAATTTGTAACTCAGGCTCATTTTCCAAGAGGACAAATAGGTGAAACAAACCAGTGGAATATCTCAGGACCTTCACTGTGGACTGTGTCTAACCTCCTTTTTGAAGTCACCAGTGCCAATATTATCAGGCAGTTACATGCCAAGAGACTTTCAACTGCCTGAACAGCTGCACTGAAAGGATGCTCAGAAGGAATCAAACCAGTAGGAAGTGAAGGGAAAAAACAACAACAAAGATTTTGCAGTTCAAAGACCACTATTTTCTATTTTCATATTCTGGCCATAAAATCTTGTTTCTGTGCCTGACAGAGCAGCCCAGTGCTAGAACACATAGACTTGCTGGAGTCCAGTTAACGGAGGGTCCAACAAATCAGTGGCACTTTTCACCCCCTTGGAGAGGTGCCCCCAAACCCCTTGGTTTGTTTAGTCTGCCTAAATGATAGCTGGACTGGAAGGAGGTTGCTCTGAGAATAAATGCCAGGTAGAAGAGCTATTGAATCAAATTATGATGTTGGCACAGAGACAAATGGGAATAATCCAGCCATGAGTAACTGCTAGGCTGGAAATGAGTCCTGGCCTGGAAAGCTCAGGAGTCTTTACTTCATAGGGTTAAAAGAGAGGGAAAAAAAAGGTCAGATAATGTAAAATGAGGCGAGATAAGGCAGCTGTTGGTGGGAGGAGGGAGTAACATATTAGAGTTCTTCTGCCAGAGCAGTGCAAGTTCACTTTCTACACAGAAGATGTGGGGAGGCAACTCTTTATTTTCCCTGATGCACAGTGGTTTAGTTACCCACAGAAAAATGCTTCATAATGAAGGTTAAATTTTTTTTTGCTGTGGTGAAAATATTGATACACTACTGCTGGAAAAAAAAAAAATCAATGTATTTGGTGGGTTCTCTAATGATACTTTATCTAGTTCTGTGGATAGATGACTGATACCCTCCTGCACATAGATTTCTGTGGGATTTAAAAAGCTCACAAAAAACCTCAACAAAAATGTAATTAATTCCCCTGGATGTTTTGTTCCATATACTGAGCTTTGGAATTATACAGAAACTAGGACATTTTTCTGATGTTTTTTTCAGTTAAAGTAATATCCCTGATATATCCCAATCTTCCTTCATAATCTTTGCAATATATCATTATATTTCTTTTCATTCCAAGAAATGACAGCTACAAAAGCTGTATGAAATCTGGATGGCTAATTAACTCTGAGGACTGCATTCTTTTGCCCAATCCAGTACAAAAGCCTGTTCGAGGTTCTTTAGCCTTTAAAACGAGTTAAGAAATAATAAAATACCCTGCCAGCTCCACCCATGACTTCTTACCTGCAAAGCAATGAAAGACAAGGTTACATCCCACAAGGGAACAGCAGCAAAAATCCCTGACAAAAGCAAATACAGGTGAGGGACAAATGCAAATGTAGGTGAGATGTATTTCCAGTGCAAGGGAAATGTTCTTTCCTGGATATTTTCGGGAAGATGCTTTGACGGGGACACTGCATGAGAGTGGTGCCTTGTTGTGCCATCATTTTGGCAAAGTCATCCCAAGAAGTGTCCGCACAGGTCATTGCCCAGCAGAGTCCTGCTTTGGGATGTCGGAATTCTGCTTTGGGGCTCAGTTCTGCCCCGGGATGTCACAGCCCGGTGAAGTCAGGGCACTTGACTCATTCAGAACAATGGATCTTTTAGAGGGTGACAAATCACCGGGTGTGTGAAGGACTTTGTTATGCAAAGCAGTGCCTGAGATTGTGCCCAAGGCAGGAATAACGTCATGTCTCCCCCGGTGTCCCTGCCACAGCCTCCCCCAGGGTGACCCGCTCCCATTAGCTCATTGGGTTCTGCTCCATGGTGGTTGGAGTTGCTGAGTTAGTAAGGACCGTGAGACCCCGGGATTTGTCACAAATGAAACCAGGATCCCCTCTCGGTGTGTTTTCCAGACCACAGATCGCTTGCCTCCATCATTTGGCATGGGGCAGTCGCTCTTTGGTGGGACAGATGTGGCAGCTCTCCTGACAAAGACTCAAAGTGTTCAATGTCAGGGATGTCACACCTGGAGGTGGATGGAAAGGGCTCAGTGTGATAACACAGATGATTGGGGGTTAATCCTTTTCACCTACATGGGAGTGTTTCCAAATCGCCGCTCCCTCCATCAGACACCTGATCTGCTCCCAGCAACCTGGAAAGTTTGAAGAGGATTGTCTTGGCATTATTTTGATATCACATGTCAGTACATCCTGATCGGTTCTTTTTCTCTTTAGTTTTCCAAACAGAAGTTTCTCAGGGTCTAAAGTTTCAGCCTAGAATTAGGTTGGGGGTTTTGGGTGTTTGTTTGTTTGTTTGTGGTTGCTTTTGTTATTTTAAAAACCAGTCCCTAAAATCATCTTACGTGAGCAAAATACAGGTTTGTTGTTTGAATCATTCTGTAACAAGTCCTTATGTATTTTGTATTGGTGTTGAGATAGACTGTTTAAAAAAATAGAAAGAAAAAAGTTTCATCATCATTATTTCAGACTGGAAATGATTCTGAGGGGTCAAAGGAGTTTAAAGTACTCAGTAGCGTGGACGTGGGTCAAAGGGTCCTTGGAACTGGTTTATCTGAACTCAGAGGCTCACATGGATAAGTCCTTTGGGATGTCATGAGTTCTGATCTCAGATCTGGGTGTAAACGCCTTTCTCTCAGCCTGATTTGCCCACGCAGTTTGCCTGGTTGAATGTTTAACCAGTCACTAGATGGTGTGGCAACTCCCACCTCACTGAGCCTGGAAATCCCTAACAGAAGCATGGGAGAGGATGTGTCCCACCAGAAAAATGTCCACCAGTCCCAACAAACTGGGCATCTGCTTTCTCTGGAGCAGGAGACTTTTATTTGGTCCTTCTGTGCTTTTATGCCATTTTGTGCCCCTCTGGCTTCTGACTTGTCCTCACCAGCTCCACCTCCCTGGCAGGGGGCACCTTGGCTCCAAAGTTCCAAATCTTTCAGGTGCTTATTCCCACAGCAGCTGTTCCAGCTGTTCTTTTGATCGAGGGAGAAGTTTATTTTGGAGAATAGTTTGGCGTGTGCTCACCAGAGCGCTCCGGCTGTGGTTCCACGCTGGTTGGTACCGACACCTCGGAGATGGATTCAGGTGCAAATCTGACAAGACACATATAAATGACAGGGACAGAAATAGTAGCTTTAAAACACAATTATTCCCTTAGGCCGATGCTCCTGCCCAGCAGCGTGGCAGGTTCTCAAGGAAAAAGCAGCAGGAGGGAAAGCAGCTTCAAAACCTTTCTCTGAAGTTTCATGGCCTCACCCTGCAATCCTTATACACCCGAGAAATCCTTACATCTGTGACCTGAGATACCAGTGCTGAGTGGAGAGTGGGAATCAGATATTAACTGAGGTTTTGGTCACTTCCAACAGTTCAGCCAGTGGCCCTTGTCCATCTCCATCCCAATTTCCACATTTCAAGAAGCGCCGCTGCTGAACCTCCTGCCATTTCATCCCTTCACCAGGATGGTTCTTGGTAGTCAGTGCTCCTTATTTTCCATGTTAAGTCCAGGAAGGCTTTTTGGAGGTTTCACATTATGCTTTCCTCTCTCCTGCTCCAATACCAGCAGCAATTCCCAGTCTTCCCAATAACCTTCAGCTTCCCTGTGTCTCTGTGTATAACAAAGGCAGACCTTTAAAATGTTGGACAGAGACCCAAACTGAAGGGCACAGTGATAAATTCTGGCAGAGGTTTGACATGATGGGAAATTCATTCCTCCCACGTAAATTATTTTCCTGTGCTTTTCAGGCTTTAGCCTTTTCCTGTGCATTTTCAGCAATAAACAATGAAATATGACATTATTTACTCGTGAAGCACTAATAATGTGTACACACCATAAAACCTGAGGCTGCTCTGGTGAGCTCCCTGTCACAGCACAAGCACAGGGAAGCAGGACATGCTGGGGACCCCGTGCAGGGACAGGCACCTGTCCCAGCTGCTTCCCTGCTTTATTCCTCCCTGAAGCATCACTTACTGCAGGCAGCCCAATTTATCCCCTGCTGATTTAGCTCCCCAAGCACATGGCATGCCCTCTGCTTTAGGGTTCATCTCCCTTTATTTTATAAACACCCCTGAGCTACTCTATTGCTACCTGACCCAGCTTGTTTAGTGACACAACCCCAGCTCAGCAGGGGCTGGGATATGGGATAAAACCTGAGCCTTGCTAAACCCCACTGCAGGGGCTTGGGCATGGCTAACTCAGCATGGCTGGCTGCAGGGGCGAAGCGTCCGAAGGGATTTTCAGCATGTGTGCATGGATAATGCCTTAATGAAGTCCAGATGCTTGAAGTTTTTGCACGATTTTTTATTTATTTCTTGAGGCCTTTCATGTTGATGTGGCTTGACTTTGTGTCACTGAGCTTTGGGTTAGCTTAGCCTGGCTTTGGGAGTTCAGAAATAGCCGTGTCCACGTCGTGTCCCCGGATCCACTCGGTGTCCTTGGCACCTGTCCTTGGCTCTGTGGGCTGGGAGCTGGCTGGATCTGCAGCAGCAGCAGCCTCTGCTTGGAGAAGAGCTTTCTGGGATGTGTTTATGGCATCCCACTGGTACCATTTCTCACGCTAGGCCAAGCCAGAGAAATTGTAGATTAAATTAAAGGTGAATCCTGGGGTGCTGGCGAGGCTCTGAGCCCAGAGGGATTCCTGCAAAGACCCCAGTGAGGACTTGGATTGACTGTGTGGGGTAGCCAGGCCATAGCCTGCCATCCTTTTGGGCTTTGGCAGAGTGAGGAGCAGGGTTTGCCTTTGGACCCCTCAGAATGCCTGGGAGATGAGAGCTGGCAGCGTGGTGAGCCTGCCTGGGAGCAGCGAGGAGGAACCTGGCTCCTCCAAACAGGAGGCAGCTTTGGCCACATCTATTATCATTATCAGGGCTGTCAGCTGTGATCCAACACAAGGCTTCAGATGGATGTATGGGGGCCAGCTTCCTCCCTGCCTCAGCCCAGCACGAGGAGCCAGCTCCAGTCTCATTTGTGCTCATTGAATCCATTGATTCCAGTGCAGAGAAGGGTGAGGAGTGAGGCAGGAATGGGCTCTGCAGACCAGAGCTCAGGGCACTGCCTTGGCTCCAGCTCCTCACCCCCACGAGCCACTCCCAGGAGATGGGGGGGGAATTGGGGTCCCAGAGTCTTTTACAAACCCCAGAACAAATGCACAGGGACAATCCTTCCACAGTCAGGTCTCTGGGAAGCTGGGCCATAACCCTCTCATCTTCTGATCTCTATTATTTTCCCTCTGCACTACATTCTTACAGCTTGACAGTTTTGCTCCATCTTAAGGTTGTTCTGAGAAAGGGAGACTGTTCACTATTTTAGCAGAAATCAAGCCTGTATTTCTCTGATTTCCAGCCCATTCCACAGAGCTGTGCAGCACTCAGTCTCAAACAAGCAGGGCCATGACAATTTTCTCTTATAAAAATAAAGTGTCAGAAGTTAGATCCCTGTGGGGTGCTGAATTACCTCCAGTATCTCCACATTTGCATAGAAAATGAGAATATTCAGGAGAGGTAGTCAGTCTGCTCTAGGAATACAGCTAGAGTTTGCTGTCCAAATTAATTAAAGGGCCAGAGATACTGTGAATGTGATTACTTCTTCTTATCTTGTTCCAAAGTCCATGTAATATCTGCAGTGTTTCAAAGTTATATATGTTTTTAAGAAAAAATCAATAGCAGTGGAATTCTCATTATCACCAACCTACAAATAAAGTTGTGAGAAGCAGAGGAGGGGAAACATGGGTGTGGGAACAAGCTTCACCTTTGAGTTTGCAAGCAGATTTTCCCTGTAAGAAAAACTATTTAAAATCCCCAAAATTTCTAATTGCAAAGCAAACTAAAAAGCCTATAACTCACCATTGTCTCCTCTTGTAGGTGAGGCTTTGAGAAGTGATTTTCTGAGTACTCAGGATTAGGTACTTGAGGTGAAATGGGTGTTAGATTTTAGCTTGGCCACCCCATTCCAGCCTGCAAATACTTCAGTATCTTCCTCTCCATGGACAAGGAGAGTTTAACAGAGGGTCACCACAGAGGACCTGGTAGGACCTCAGGAGTTAGAGATGAATTTGTTCTTTGGCCCCAAGAGCTGAGTACAGGCACCTCAAACCTTTCCTTCCCCCAAGGCATGTGGATCTCAAGTAATTACTATTCAAATTAATTTAGAGGGCAGCATCTGAGAGGGGTGGAGCCTTCATACCTGCCAAGGGCACCTGCTGGTGGCTCTGCCCCAGGCTGCTGGGCTGGGCTGGGCCCCTCCAGGCACCCACTGCCTCTGCCTTCGTGGCTCTTCCAGAAGCCACCGGCACAGCCTGGCAGCCTTCGGGACTGTCACACTCTGCCACCTGCCAGCAGCAAGGTCAGCAAAGTCCCCGGCACCCTTTCAGCCTGGTGTGACAAACACAGAGTCACAAAGGTTCCCTGGGATGGCTCTGAACAGGATGTGCCCTTCGTTATCCAAACGAGGTGGAATTTGTGCCGGCGCCCAGCCGTGAGTCACGGCAGCTTCCATTGGGATTTCTGATTCCTGAACAAGGACTGATGAGCCTCTCTGGTAGCTCCCATTAATCTTCTTCCCCGTGAGCTCTGCATGGCTGCAGCTGAAGAGGTTTTGTATTTCATTTGCACAGAAGGTGACGGTGCAATGGGTCTGACAGCCAGGACATGGATGGGAAGGATCCCCTCTGGGTTCTGGATTTCGGGGCAGTCCTTTGCCGGATCTCAGCAGTGCCTTGCAGGAATGCAGGGAAAGATTTCAGTCTCTGCTTGTGAGACATGAGACAGCTTCTCCAGGGATGTGAAGGAGCTGCTCCTCACTGTCCTGGGATGTCCTGGTGGGGCCAAGGCATCCATTCCTGGGGAATTCCTTAGCATGGCAGCAGGGCAAGGACTGCCCACTACACGGTACCAGCAGCCCTAAGCAGCAAAGCCACCCGTGCTTTCCAGCCTGGGAGGCTTCCTGCTCAAGTTGTGTGGTTTAACTCCCTCCTTAGTATTTCAGGAAGCTTTCAGACCAATTAAATCTTTAATGATCGCTCCCAGCTCTTTGCACAGTGGCTTTACTTCTGCCTTTGCAGCAGACAAAATGTGTCTGTGTATAAACAGCCTCAAACACAGCCAGAACAAGTCAAACCTTTCCCTCCCTGCTCCCTCACTCTCCTCCCCAGACCCTGCTCTGCCAAGGAGAGCAGAAACCAGCAGCCCTGTGTTCAGAGTCCCAGAAAGCCCAGGGAATCAGTTTTCTATTGAGCCTTTCATTCTCCAGATATCAAAACACTTGTTGGAGACGGGGCCTGTAGGGAAGCAGAGCTGCTATTTATGTGATCAATAAAAAGTTTTACACGGAGCCTTTGATGCTCACAAAAGATGGGAAAGAATGTAGCTGAAGCAGCTCTTCACATGAAAACAAGATGTTTATTGGTATTGAAACATCCTGCTAGGCTGAAATCAGATGCCAACGATGTGAGCTCAAGCCAGGACAGTTTCTCATTGTGGAGGGGAGAGGAGCAGGCTGGCTTTTTGCATAGAACTTGCTAGAATTTCCCTGTCATTATGTGTAATAATAGAAGGATAAATGCACAGCATGGTGATAAGATTGAGGCTGGAGCCAAGGGGGACAGAGCCAATAACTTTTTATATATTTTTCTGCCACATGAATTTTTCACACCTTGAACTACTTTTCCTTGATTTTCTTCTTCTTCTTCTTCTTTTTTTGTTTTATCGAGGCAACAGCCAATAAAAGAAACTAATGGGTTAGAAACCACGTAAGCAATCTCCCACTGAGCTTTATTCCCCACAGGATCATTGCATCAAAGAGAAAGCAGCAAAATAGGGCGACCAAATGCTACATAGCAATGAAGAAAAGTTGGCTGCTGCCAGCTCTGTCCCTCACACAGGGCAGGTCACATTGCCTGGAGGGGCTGTTGCACTTGTGGGGTCGTGGCAGCCACCCAGGCTGGGGTGAAGAAGAAATCTGGGGGCTTCTGACAAGGCAGCAAAGCTCCTGCCTTTGCTCTGCCTTAATCCATCCTCACTCCAAATGCAAATCCATCTCTCCAGCTGCCCCACTTCTTCCTGTGCCACCTCCACGCTTGGGGATGAGGTTTCTTGCTTGCTGTCATTCCTCCCTCACTGTGTTTGAATCCTGTTTTCTGGCTGGAAGGTGCAGGACACAATTTATCCCATGAATCTCCTGCCTGCCCCTTCTTTAGGAAGGGCAGTTTCATCCCCCTCACAACGTCTTGCTCCCCTCACTCCACCCTACTGACCTTAGCCATGTCCAGTTAGCAAATCCAGGCCTCCCATACAGAGCAGATATTATTTCCACCTCACTTCAAGCTCACCACTCCACCAGTTTTTGCTGTGCTCTTTCCAGCACTTGGCAAGTTTGCTCCATAATATTGGGATCAGCATCTCATAATTAGTGCAGGGTACAACATCCCAGGGAATGAGACACGTGGGAAAACACTGACTGTCCCCAGTGCTTCCTGGGAGATGCCAGCCCTGAGCTTTGAAAGCACTCTGGAGGGAGGAAACGCTGGCCACTGCACAGAAATGTAGCCTGGGGATAGTGCAGCATTAAATCTTGGGCTCTGGGCATGAAACCTTGCAGTCAGCACAGAGCAATAGCAGCGACCCCATGTGCAACTTTATCAGGGCTCTGAAAGCTGGAAGAAAGACTCTATAAAGGATAAATTCAAGGCTTTTGGTAAAGGCTCATCCTTCCCCTAAATTTTACTGGCTCCACAGTCACAGTTTGCTCAGTGGGGTGGGAAATGCAGCTCAGGGTGTCTTGCACCCACCACCCCAGCACCAATTCTTGTTTCTGCCTCTCTCCAGGGATCTCCTCTCCCATCCTGTGCAGCCACAGCTGTGGAGCTGCTCCTAATTTCCTGTGTCACTCAGTCACAAGCAGAGCTGCTGCAAACAGCCTCTGAAAGGAAACTGGGGAAGAGCATTAGGAGATAATAAGTCTTATTAACAGCTTGGAGAATCTGCATTTTAGAGTGAGAACCACACTTAAAAATCAGGAGAGACAAAGGGGCGCCTTGCAAAAGTGAGTGTTGCCTGGGCAACATCAGCATCTGCATCTCTGCATCCCCCCAGCCCTGTGCCTAGCAAATATCCTCACCACGGCCCTGCTTCCATGCAGGCTCAAATTTACACTTTGCTCCCTCTCACTCACGTCCTCCCTCATCTGCTTCCCCAAGATGAATGCACAGGGATTGGCACACCAGGTCCACATATGCTGCTGGCAAGGAATTCATCTCCCTTCAGTCTTTCTTCTTGTCTCTCCTGCTGTGCTCTGCAGAGTCCCAGGTCTGCTCGCTCACAGTGCAGGCTTCACCCCACTCCTGTGCCTTCAGACAGAGCTGGGTGCACTTGTGCCCTCATCTCAAGTATCTGGCTGTGTCTCATCTCACAGTTACATTTGTGTAGTAGTTAGACTTGAGGACAGCTGCTTTTCTTCTTTTCCTGCTTCTTTTTTCCCCCAACACTGTAAAAGAAAAACACACTCATCTTCCAGAGCTGGGAGTTCTCTTGACAGCAGAACAGTCTGATGGATGTGCCAGGACATCATTTCATCAGAATCTCAAACCATGAGGTTGCCTACTGCCCTTCATTCTTGTCATTTGAATCCTCTTGATGTGTAAGACCACATTAATATGATGTGTGAGACCACATTAAACTCCTGTAGGAGAGAAGTGCTGCACAGCTCCTTGGCAGAGAGAGCTCCAGGGGCTCATCCATCCAGCCCTGGGATGGCACAGGTGGGTGGGACCTCTTGGACAGCTCATTGGAATGAAACAACAAAGTTCTGCAGGTACCTAATCCTCCCCCAGCATCATTTGCCAGAGGAAGACAAGGACAGCTTCTTGTATTTATTGTCTGCAGTTTTCCCCACACAAATCCTTAAAACAGTCGCGTGTTTCTTTCATTTTGCCAATGGCAAAAGGAATTTGTCTTTCTTACACCTTTTACTCTTCTCTGATTGCTGGAGGTTTTTTTAACATCTGGAGCAGCAGGCTGGTGGCCAGATTTCTGAAGGTGTTTAAGCATCGACAGATGCACCTGGGTACCTGGAGGGATTTTCCAAAAGCATTTTGCTGTAATTGCTTCTGATATTCTCCACTTCCCATCCTGTTCTCTTCCGTAGCATCCCTATTCCTGCCAGCATTGCACCTCCTCCTGCAGACCCGAGTTGGGTTTTGCTTCTTTTCTTACTTTTAGTCCCAGAACTCCAGGGAACTCTACAAAGAGAGCAGAAAAATTTGCTGTGCATGGTTAGATGTGGGTAGATTTTAGTGTCCTTACAAACACCGATGGGACAATGAGAGAGTTCGTGCTTTCATTTACAGCAGCAGAACTTCAGTACAGGCAGAGTCTTATCGGAGATGTGAGGTACAGAGAAATCAAGTGCCTGCCTCCTTTGAAATGCAAAACATTCCCGTGTTGCAACACGGTGACTAAATTGGCCAGTGGATTTTGAGCATTTGTGTGGTTTTTTTAATTTACAGAGAGCTTCCTTGTCACGCTTGCTCTCTGATCCGGGGGTCATGTTTGTGTTGTTATTAATAACCAGGTAAAAAACGGAGTGGAATCTGCAGAGCTGCAGAAATTCGCCATCGGAGGTGATTTCCTCCGCCGGGACAAGCTGCAGGAGCCACCACAGCTCAGGGTTGTTATTCCAGAGCAAAGAGGCTGAATTTCCATCCTGCAGTGCCATCTATAGCGCAGCGCAGAGCACAGCAAACCACGCTCCAAAAATCACACCACGACCAAAAAAAAAAAACCAAAAACAACCCCGAAGGAGACAGCAGGCTGTGGGAGACCTCTGTGCAGTGAATTAAATTGGCAATTTAGGGGCCATGGCCCATGTTGTGTTGGACTGGATGGGGGTGGAGGTCTGAGTAGCAGCTGCCCTCCTGTCTGGCTGACCGTATTTTTTTGTGGGGCTTACAACACAATTTCATCCCCTTCAAATCAATGCAGAAATGGCTACTTTTCTCCAGGGGACAGCTCAAGATACACCAAATCAGAGGTGTGAAACCAAAACCCATTTTGACTCTGATGAGCAAAGGGAATTTCTCTTTATTTTTGATTTTTGAACCAGATGTTGCTTTCATGCTCTGAAACCTCTGAAACAGCTGAATGGATTTTCTTCAGACTCCTCACATGAACAAAAATTCACCTTTGGGCTGTGAACAAGCTTAAGAAATTGCACTGTGATGGAGATTATTTTTTTCTTCCCCTCCCCTCTTCCTTTTAATTTTGATTTTGGAAGTTAAAAGGATCCTAAAATAGAAGCTGAGAATTGGATTAAACATCTCTCTGTTAACTCTTAGCACTGCTCCAAGTCTGCAATTATATAATTTCTTAAGGTGCCTGGCTCCCATCCTTCTTAGACTTCCAGCTGCCACCTTTTTTATCAAAATAACTGCTAGAATAATGTTGAGGACCAGCCCATCTCTGGCTCACTGTGAAGAGGGAGCTTTGCTGAGAAAACCCAGGTTTGGCCCAATTTCTTGTGCATCCAAAACTGCCCTGTGAGCCTGGGGAAGGAAAAGGAGATCACAGGAGGAATCCCACTGTGCCCCTCGTGACTCACCAGCATCCTGTGGCTGAGGGGCAGAGTGTGGCAGTGCCAAGTGCTCTGGCCTGGGCCATTTGGTGTTGAAATATGTATCATGAGACCTGCAGTGTTAACAGAGCAGAAAAATCACCCAGTTCACTGCCAGGAATGAATAAACACCTCGCAGATTTCTTTCCTGACCTAAATCTGGCTAGAAAGGGACATGAGAAGTAAAGGGTGTAGTTATATCTAAACCACCTGTGGTTATCTAAGAAACTTTGTAATACTGTGGAAATTTGAGATTTGTTCCCATCAGTTCTCTGTTTTCCAAGATCAAGCTCAAGAGCAGCTTCCAACAGAAAGGGTCACAGAATTGTAGAATTATTTAAGTTGAAAAAGACCTTTAGGATCATCAAGTTCAATCATTAATCCAGCACTGCCAGGCTCACCACTGAACCACATCCCTAAGTCAGACATCTACACATCTTTTAAATATGTCCATGAAGCCTTATCCCAACAACAGCCTCGTGGGAAGATTAATTAATAGTCTTGGGAAATGCAAATCTACCTTATAACAGCCCCTTTCTATGTTGTATGGGAACATCTAGGAATGTTGGATGCTTTAGGAGTGTTTTCATTGACAAAGGATGAGCAAAAATCATCATCTCCTGCTCTCACCACCAATTCTCAGTGCCTCCATTTGTGCTGATGAAATGTGTGGCACCAGTAAGGGAGCAGACAAAGCCTTGTGTCAGCACAGGGGGAAAGCAGGGTGGGATTTGTGAGTGTCTGAATGAGGGATTTCAGTCACCCAAGAGTGCTGGAGATGGAGGGGGAGCCGTTTGTAACCTCTGGGAAGGATTTGGTGGGAGCAGCCCTTCCCGTGGAGGAGCCAGACAGGCTCTGAGCAGATGGATGTGTTAGTCAGCTTGGCCACTGGCTGTTTTCACAGAAAATGATGTGCTAAATCAAGCCCTGGGAAACAAATTGCACACTCAGCGTGGCTGGAAGGCTGGCCTCTGGCACAGACAGCTGTTCTCAGCAGAGGCACATCCACCTCCTGCAGGACCTGCCTTTGGTGATGCTGGGTGGAAGGAGCAGAAGGCACACACAAGGACAGCTTCAGCCCTGGGTGCTGTGTTTGCTGCCAAAGTGTGTGTGTGTGTGTTTTCCCAGGGTTTCCTCTAAGGAAAGTGCAGCATGGTGCTGCCTGCTGCAGGTTTGGCTTGGGGTGGAAGCAAAGCAGGCATGCCCAAGGAAGGGCTGGAGCCTGCTTGGCTAAGGGCCTTTGGGCAAGCCAAGGTGCTCCTGGAGAGATGAGAGATGGATTCTGAGAGCAGAGCAGCATCTCCTGCTCTCGAGGTGAAGGCAGGAAGGGCTGAACCAGAAACTCCCTTTAGCCTCTTAGCTAACAAAACCAGCAGTAACCCCCAGCTATTTGCGCCTACAGTAATTCCTCCCAAAGTTCTTGTTAGCCCAGTTCAATTTTTCTTTAATTCCTGGGTGTGTATCTGCAAATAGCCGATTACTTGTGCTAGACCCTGCCAATAAATTGTGTGCTTATTTGTTTCCCTTCCTTCCAGAGTCAGTTTGCATTAAGCACCGCTGCAGCGTGCGCAGGGGCTGAGGTAACGCCTCAGTGGCCTCATAAAACAAGTTCTTATTGAGCATGGCCTCTCTTTCTCACAAAATGAGCCCTTGGAAGATGCAAGCAGCTGGAATATGGGTATTTTCATGGCCATAAAAACTTCATTTTACTTTTATTGCTATTGAAAAGCCCTGGATAGGTGCATTTCTCATCCAGTTGATTAATCTGAGGTTAGAGGCCGCCGCAGCAACAATTACACAGATATGTACCTCTGTGCCTTTGGAAGCAGCGTACCTCAACCTCTTTCCAAAAGAAAATCAAAGGCAAAGTGTTGCCAGCGTGGAGACACAAAGAATACCCTCTCTTTTTCATCTGAGACTCCAGCACAGGCTCGCTACGCCCACTTAAGGCTCCTTTCAGCTCCCAACGTGCCTCCGGGTTGCCTAGCAATCCTAACAATATTTTATGAGGCCTTATTCCAGAGGCACATTTTGCTAATGCTGAATTTTAGATAGAAGCTCCAGGAGAAGCACAGAGGAAGCCTGAGACGGTATCACTCCAATTTATTACCGCCAGGATGCAAGGTGGGGGGAAAAATCAAGTTCCAAATTGTCATGCTGGGCATTTAGCAACAAGGTCTGGCATCAGAGCCTGGGGTGATCCCTGTGCCATGGGTGGCACAAATGGGCACCTGTGGCCGTGCCCAGGCTCCAACCAGGCACATCCCAAAGGGAATGGATGCTGGCAGCCAGTGTGCCTGCTGCAGGCTTCTGAGCAAACCTCTAACAGGGAGAAATGATGGGAGAAAACAGCTTCTGGGGGAATAGGGCAGAAGGGATTCAGTACAAGCAGTGGTGGTACCATCCCTGATGTTGGGTGCCTTCACCACCAGGGATTGTCCCCCAGGTGAGTGCTGCTGGAATTAAAGGGGCTGGAGGCACCAGGGGCTCCAGGGTGCCTTGGAGAACCCAGAGGGAATTCAGACCCACTGGCATCCACCCAATTTCCACTCTGAGCTATACAGAAAGTAAAGGTACAAAAATCCATAAATCTGTTTCAAATCACTTTCCTTTGGTTTCTCCCTTTCTAGCCCAAAGTGAGCACATAACCCAGCATAACGAGCCCTCGGGGTTAGAGTCAGTGTTAGAGTCAACATTTCTGAAGGCTACAAAGTTCATATTTTTATCTTGTAGTTTGGCTAATGCAAACTTTGCCCATAACCCAAACTTTCTATGAGTTACTTTTAATGTTTAGGGGTTTTAAATCCTACGTTGGAAAAGGAAAATAACATCCTTAATCTCATCAAAGATTACTCCATAGTAGTGATCTCCTGTTAACATAAACTGAATTTGATTCAACCATTAAATTCTCAAATTATTATTATTTTGTTGATGAAGAATGACCTTCAGTCAAATTCAGCAACAGTTTCATTTCTGGAAAACATGTATTTATAAGAAGAAAAATCAATAGACATGTTTTCACACTTTGCTATTTCTCTCTCTCTTTTTTGGAGAGGTTTTCATTTTTTTTCAATTTCCAGGGTGCAGAGGTGGGGTTTTTAAGCAGGTAAACATGACCTCTCCTTCCTGTAAAGCAAGTTCATCAGCATGAGGGAGCTGGTGATTGAAAAGTGCTCCAAACTGAAGTGAGACATATCTCATTGATTTTTTTTCACTGGCCCAGCTGAAGGACAAGTAAATCAGATTTTTTAAATCCTTTCACTTTTAATACACTATGGTATTATTAGTAATGTGAGTAGAGTAAAACTGTTTATAGCAGATGTTTTTCTAAAGGTGGCAGTGGGCCCTGAAAGGGACACCTGATGGTTGTAAATCCATTTCTAGCATTTACATCAAATGTCCTTAAGGCACTAACACACCTCAGGAATGCAACCAACCAGAAAGGGGAGCACAGAATGGGGAAAGTAGAGTTTCACACTTAACCCAGGACTTTACTAGGAGCCATCATTAGTGCTGGAACTATAAACAGAAGTTGGGTTTGCTCAGTGCTTTAGAGGTGTCTTCAGAACGGCAGGATATTTTAGGAGAGTCCCTCCTGCAGCATCTGCTCCCTGCTGAGAGGCTCCACTGATCCCAAAAGATGCTCAGGTCCCACTGAAAGCAATTATGCTTTACAACTGCCTTTGCTAGTCCCTACTTCAAGGATAACCCGTGTTGGCAGCCAAAGCTAAGAATAGATCACAGTAACACAAATTTCCTCTGCTAGGATGCCACACAGAGGCTGAAATCCAGGGCTGCTCCCACAGGGATCCCTGGACACCTTGGTTGTGTCCATGTCTGGGCACTGGACTCCTCCCCTCTTCCCTTGGTCCCCTGTCTCTTACCTGAGAAAAAACAGAGCCACATGAACACCAGCCACCACATCATTATTCTTTTTGTTCTAATCCATCCAGAAGAGTGTTCACGGTGTACATGCATCCCAGGAATGCTCCAGGCAGGGAGCCTTGAACAGGGTGAGAAAGGCTGGATCCAGACATTTTCTTTATTTTCCTGGCATGGTTTGGTGGGGTTTTTATTGTACTCAGAAGGGAAGTTTTTGGTATCAAGCAGGTTAATAGGTGATAGCTGATTAAAAGGGAAAGGGAGGCTGTTTATTTTGGTGGGGGCAATTTGCTGAAGAAGCACCTGCATGCAGCCATTTCCAAAGGCTGGGATAATGCAGAGTCCGGGCTGCTGGGTCATGGCATAGAGGTGAGGCAGCAAAGAGGCCATTTACACACACAACATGCTGGCTTTGGAACTGATTCCAGCCTGCCCTGACCTTCCCTGTGTGGTTTGTGCCTGTGAAAACAGGGGAAGGATGCTGGGATCAGGCGTGACCGCTGTGGTTTTGGCAGCAGGTTACACTGGCTGCACCTCACAATAGATTCATCACCATAGTGTGGATCACGATATAGGATTTGGGACAGCAAATATACACATCCTGTGCCTTTTGTTCAAATGTTTTATGAAAATACAGGGCAAATTTTGTAGCTTTTCTGTCTCCTCTTGCTTCTCAGGCAGGTTGTAAAGCAATATATTTAAACTGCTTCCAAGCCTCTAGACAATGCATGGAGCTTGTTTTCAGCAGTGACAGGCACTATATGCTGCAATATCTCATAAAAGTCCAAAGCCATATTCCTTTTGGGCTGAAATGCTTTGTGTTTGGTATCAGATTTTATGCTTACTGGATCAGTTGTTTTCAGCTGTTGAAAAGTATGTGGTGGGGTTTTTTCCTCTGTTCACATCTATGGATAGTGAGAAAATGAGATCATTCAGAAAACTAAAGGAAATAATTCAGACCTGGCTTGTGTTGTGCATTTCACCCTGGCCCAAGTTTCAAGCCAAAATGGAAGTTAAGTTAGCTAAGCAGGTTTAAAGCTCAAAGCACACAGAGCTGTGTGAATTGTGTGAATTATTTTAACTACAACCCTTCTGTAAAAGTATCTTGACAACAAATAGTCTTGTTCAAGGCCTTCCAAAGTGAGGTATCATGCATCAGACGGGCGCTGGCTTGGGTTCTACAAAAGTGACAGCATTTCTGCATGGGGAATGAACAGATCATATAATATCTTAGGGAATGGCAGAGTCTGGGCATCAGATGTTCCTAGGTCCTTGCTGCATTTCAGAGAGCTTGCTGTGAAAATATATTCTTGATAAGTGTGATTCAAAAAAACATCTCTCTGAAGCCTAAATAAACTGTGATAGAAACATTTGGAGCATGCTGGAGTTTACAGTAAACAGGATCACAGCTGATTTTAAAATGAAAAAATTTCATTACTATAGAAAGCACAGTCTCTGCAGGCTGTGCTGCTCCTGGGAGGCAGCTAACAGACACAGCATCTCATTTAGCCCTATCTCTGCAGGCACCAGGGCTGCTGCTCAGCACCCAGCACAGGGCACGCAGCACCTGGCAGGAGGCAGCCCTGACAGGCAGGGTTTAAGCAGTGCCCCCTCACTCTAGGTCTCAATGTTTGCCTGCCTTTTTCTCTCTCTGATCCTACTCCCTTCAGCTTAGCAACCTATTGGCATTAGGGGAGAAAATTGAGGGTTTGTATCCTTTGCGAACTTTTGGGACTGCGAGTGCTTCCACCAAATTTCTGACTCACTGATGTTGTTTTCTTCAACCTTCTGAAGAAAAAGGAATTGCTCTATCAGTGGATCACCTCCTCCACAGGCCAACCACATCTTATCAGCTCATTTGGATTAAAACCTGGCTCAGAGCCACTGTGAAAGATCTGTAAAGTTGTTCTGACAGAGGGAAGGTATTTATGGGTGTCACAGATGGGATTAGGGAGCTGCTGTCCTCCCCAAACCCTCAATGCCAGCTCACATCCTCAATGCCACTGCAAGCCTTGCATGTGTCCTCCCAGTCAGAGAGCCATGCCATGGATGCAGCTGTGGCAGGCAGGGACATTTATATGGTTGTCCCAGATCAGGCAAAAGGGTCATCACTGGGAGACATAAGGATCAAGGTAAAAGCACAGATGGTGCAACAGAATTGAGAAAACAGGTAGAAATCCCATGGGAGGCTGGAGTTAGACACCATGCAAGTGTGTGTATATGTGTCTGTGTCAGATACTGTGATGTGCCTGGAGATATTTCAAAACAATTAATTTTATTTCACTTCTTGCAGCTGCTTGGTTAAGAAGAAAATCCTACCAGACATGTATAAGTGCAGCCCCCTTTCTGTTTCTGTGTCTCATCACGGTGATTTCCCTGAGACACAAAGCAGAATTAAAACCCACCCAGCTGGAGAGGGAAGTGAGGCTGCTCCCGAGCTCAGGTGTGCTGGGGAAAGTAGCTCCACACATCCAGGGCACGTTGCTCATCACTTACACTGCTTCAGATCAGTTTGGACAAAAACCACAACAGCATTTAAAAGCTACTTGATGGCTGAGGGAAGGGAAAGGAAAAAGTGCTGCAGAGAGAGTGGCTGGAATTTGAGGGAACACTGCCCTCTTCTTTTGTATTTTATCAAAGTGTTTGTGCGATGCAGGTGCTCAAGTCTCTGCTTGCTTGCTAATGATGCACACTTACACCAGTGAAAGCCTTCTCACCATTAACCCCACGAGACTGGCACTGTGCTCAGGAGAAAAGCTGGACTGGGCTGGCACAGAGACAGCAGACTCTCTTTTCCTTGGAGTAATTGCTTTCCTTCACTCTTCTCCTCCTCCTTCCCAGGTCAGGGCTGTGCACATTAGGCTGCCTTTCATTGTGAGCATCAATGTGCTGTCTGGCTGCTGGGTAAATACATCAAGTGGCTCACGCCCAGTGTGCAGCTCTCATCATTCCTTTCTGTCGAAGCTGCTTTTCAGTGATGTTTTGGTCTGGGGGTAGAACAGATTTCCTGCAGTGCTGAAGCTGGGCAGATTCCTTGCTGAATTGGGGCTTGATAAATATGTATTGAGTCTCACGCATCAGAACGGTGAGCAACAGCCATATGAAATGCTACAGAAATGCAGCATTTCACTTCTAGAAACTCAGTGTTTCTAAGCAGACACCATCCAGCAGATAAAAGCAGAATGTGCCCTTTTATCACTGTTTTTGCAGGATTTGTGTTTGCCCAATGCGGTGGTATCTGGGTGACCATAACAACCCATTACATTCATTTGCCCACAACTGATAGCATGAAGCAGATTCTTGCTGCATTGAGACAGTCAGCACTGACACACAGCCAAACAAATATTTGACAAAGGACATTTGGGTTTCACAGCACTCTCTGAGTAACCCTGACTCCGTCCCAGCTATTTTCTGCTCTCACAGCTGCTTTGTTTGAATGTTTGATTTCTCCTCCCAGTTCATGTTGTCCTGTTGCACAGAGAGGTGAGGCAAGGCAGCATCTCAAAATGGCTAAAGGTGTCCCTACAGAGTGCCAGGAGGGATTATTTCTGCATGTACATGTGTTGGTGTCACACCATGGTAGTGCCTGAGCACAGTTCTGGCTGGAGCAGGACAGTTTGGACAGTCAGGGATGGCCAAGGTGCCATTCCCACATCTCAGCTGGCACTGTGCTCGGCTCCCTACAGCTCTTGAAACCTGGCTGGCACCTCCTGGCCATCCGAATATTTTGGTAGGCAACTCATGGAGTTAAGGAGTTTGGCCACATCTGCTGACACATCCATCTAAAACCCTGCAGAGGAAAACGAACGACTATAAAGTCCAGCCAAGCAGGACGAGATAAACTTAATTCAAACAATCTTGAGTGCGTTTACATCAGGCATTTATACCGGGGCAGCCAGCTTGACTTTAAGCAGGATTAGCTGAGTGGAGGAGCACAAGGCGTTGCCGTGGCTGAAGGGCCCTTGGTTTGAAGCTGTTGCAGGGCAGATTAGAGCTGAGCAGAGCGTTGGTGGCTGCGAGCAGAGCCCTCTGTTAGAAGCTCAGGGAAAGGACGCCGCAGGCAGGCGGGCTGCTGAGACACGGTGCTAAGCACAACCCAGCAGGCAGCTCACAGGAATCCTGTTTCTGTACACCACTTGATCACATTGTGCATGAAGCTGGGATTTATCTCAGCAGTGGTGCTGGCTTAAGCAGCAAATGCCACTCAGAAGAAATTTCCAAACAGAAAGGAAAAGACTTGTTAGCAAAAAAATCTCATCGGTTGGTGTGGCTGGAGTGTCCCAGTGGCTGCAGATGACCACGACACCCGTGGACATGCCCTTTGACATCACCAGCTCCACAACCCTGCAGCAGCAATGCTGCACCAGCTCTGCCCTGAGCAGCTGGGGAGCCTTGGAGCAGGGCAAGGATCTCCACAGGCAGCCCCCCATGTCAGCCTTAGGGTTATTCCCTAACAGGAGCTGCAGGAATCTGTAGCCTGTACCAAATGTGGGAGCAGAAACAGGACCCAGCCCTGCAGTGACACGCCTCTTGGCCCCACATCAGACGGCCCCACACACCTTCCCTGCACCTCCTGTGTTTGCAACCAGGGCCCTGCTCCTGCCCATGCGGGGTTGGCTCCTGCCCTGACCCAGCCAGCCCACAATGTGTTTTCTCAGGCAGCCCTAGAAAAAGTTACTGAGAAGATCTGGTAACAGCCTCGCCCTATTCCTGGTCCTTTCTGGATCCTCCTGGTCAAATTTGGGATTTTAGAAAAGCTTTAGACATTAACTAAAACCGCTGGCACTGTTTCTCTTTCAATTTTTTTTTCTTTTTTTTTATTTTTTGGCAGGTCAGGCTGCTCTGATAGAAGGTCTCACCCTGCTTGCTGCCACTCACCTGCCTACCAGCTTGGGTCCATTTTTAAGCTCAGGTAACAGCACACTCATCCAGGGGTGGATAGAGTAAAAGCCTGAGCCACCTCTTGTCAGGCAGTGTGTGGCTCTGGCTCTGCTCAATAGCCACAAGGATTTTCTGATGCTGAGCAGTTTGGGGCAGGAGAGGAGCTCAGGCAGACAGCTCAGATCTCAGCTCAGACCACCTCCCTCCTCCCCATGCCCCCTCCGTGGATGCTTTTCCTCCCTCTCCTGCAACCTTGGCTGTGCCCAGCTGGGCTGAGTGTGGCTGCAGAGCTGACACAGGTGCGGAGGAAGTGAGGCTGGTGTTTTGTTAGATGGTGCTTTTCTCTCTTCCTCTCAGCTGGTGTTGAGCTGCAGAGGCAAAGAGCACTCACTGAAGAAGGTGTCTCGGGTGAGATGTCTAATGCAGGTCCCGACTGCTCAGCAGTCATTAAACATCTCAGGGAAGATGTTCCAGGAAGAGGGATGTTAACCTTGTGCTCCTGGACTGATTCCAGCTTGTTTAATTACAGTTTTCATCGCTGAAATTTGCTCTGCACTTTTGACCAGTTATGGGATTTTTTTCCCCATCTCCTTGAAACTGTTGAGCAGCCTTGCTACGAGCTGACACATTCCCCACACAAGCTGAAGCAATACAAAACTACAGCTGCTCCCTCTCCCAAATTTCTCAAATTCATTGTATTTCCTGATTACTTAACTATTCAGGGTTCTGCAAGGTATCACCAGCTCGCCTATACAGAAACATTTTTTGTTTAATCTGGATATATGTATATATGGATATGTATGTATGGCACAGACTATACATGAGCCAAATATATGCTGTTGTGGCACAGAACATGACCTTTATCATTAATATAATTATAGATAGAAATATAATACATAATGATACAGAAATACAAAAAGTAATTTGAAGAAATGCTGTAATGCAAGCTAAACAACCTACACACTCCCTTATAATGAAAAACTGTATGAGCATAAAGCTATATAAAAGCACTACATGATTATATACATTCATATATGAGTGTATATATTTATATATATATAAACTCTACAAAAGGGCATTAGGTGTTTTAAACCTCGCACCTTTGTGTATGTGGGATGAATCTCTCCCTTCAGCAAGCCTCAGTAAACAGTCTAGGGTTATTAAGGAAGTGTTCAAGGCCAGGGTGGATGGGGCTAGGAGCAACCTGGTCTAGTGGAAGGTGTCCTTACCCATGGCAGGGGTGTGGAACCAGATGAGTTTTAGTGTCTCCCCCAAGCCAAAATTCTATGATTCCATAGCAAGGCAGCGAAAGGCCACTGAATCCAGCTCATGTCAGAGACCAGAGCCCAGCCAGAGGATGGATGTGCAGGTTGGTTTGGGCTTGGGGGGTCTCTCCACACAGGGAATTGTCTATGACATGATTTGGAGAGAGCCTCTTTGGTAGGAACTGCAGGGATAGGACGAGGAGTAATGGGTAAAAATTGAAAGAGTGGAAATTTAAGTGAAATACTGGGAAGAAATTCTTCCTTGTGAGGGTGGGGAAACCCTGGCACAGGTTTCCCAGGGAGGCTGTGCCTGCCCCATCCCTGGAAGTGTCCAAGGCCAGGCTGGACAGGGCTTGGAGCAACCTGGGATAGTGGAAGGTGTCCCTGCCATGGCAGGGGCAGAACTGGGTGATCTTTAAAGGGATCTTTAAAGTCCCTTCCAACGCAAGCCATGCTATGATTCCATGGAGAGGCAGCAAAAGGCCGCTGCAGCGAGCCCATCTCAGTGACCAGAACCGTGCCCGCACAAAGCCCGGAGCCGGCCGCTTTGCGGCGGGGCCATCGCGGCGGCTCGGGGGTGTTTGTGGGGCGCCGCGGCCCGGGGCGGGCTCGGAGCGGTTTAACCGCCGGGAGCCGCCGGGCCGGGGCCGCTCCCTCACACCTGCCCGTGCTGCGCTGCCCGCCCTGGCCCGCAGGCGG
>VWZP01009288.1:1605623-1684440 GCA_013396995.1 Dicaeum eximium
GCTGGCGCGGCTGCAGGGCCGCGAGTTCGAGTTCCTCATGCGGCAGCCGGCCGTCACCATAGGCCGCAACTCCTCGCAGGGCTCGGTGGACGTCAACATGGGGCACTCCAGCTTCATCTCGCGGCGGCACCTGCAGCTCAGCTTCCAGGAGCCGCACTTCTACCTGCGCTGCCTCGGCAAGAACGGCGTCTTCGTGGACGGCGCCTTCCAGCGCCGCGGCGGCCCGGCCCTGCAGCTCCCGCCGCAGTGAGTGCCGGGGGCCGGGGGCGGCGGGGCCGGGCCCGCTCCGCAGGGCAGGAACGGCCCCGGGGGCCGGAGAGGGACCCTCTGTCCCGGGGAGGGGACGTGGGGCTGGGCGGAGCGGGGGCTCCTTCGAGGAGGGGACGGTGAGAGGTCCCTCGCCCCACGGAGCAGACGGTGAGCTGCCCGTGTCCCATGCAGGGGATGCGTGCCTGCCAGGAGAAGGTACTGAGGTGATGGTGAGGGGCCACAGCTGATGAAGGAAACAGGGGTCAAGGGTCCCCCTGCCCTCAGGGGTCTGAGAGGATGGCGAGGGTCTGCTTCTGAATAAGGTGGAGGGCTTGAGAGAGCAGTGAGGGATCCTCTGCTCACAGAGAGCCTTAGGGGACAGTGAAGGTCCCCTCCCTTGAAGTTGGTCACAGTGGGTGAGGAACACTCACCTGGAGGAGGGCCTGAGGTGGTGGTGAGGGACATCTGCCTGATGAGGTTCTCAGCATCATCATGGGATGTCCTCACCTTCCCGGCCTTGCTGCCATCCGTGGCTGGGAAAGGGGATGGTGTTCATTGGGATTGGGGCTGTTTCCTCTTGGAGAGCCATGTCTGGGGGAAGAGCGTGAACAAGTGTGAGCCCCTCTCTGCAGGGTGTCCACCATGGTCATCATCCTCCATGCTTGCCTGCAGACAGACTCACGTTCAACTGGTGGCTCTTAAGGATTTCAAAAAGACAGAGAAGAAGGAAGGACTCTCAGTGGGCAAAAACTTGCTACACCCAAGGCTTGTCTTCCTTGGAAAAGATCTAGTGGAAAAAGTTGGAAACCACTTTGCTGAAATTGCTTACTTAAGGGTTGGCAAGTTAGGTGTTGTTCATGGTGTCTCTGGAGCAGCAGAAGAAAAGGAGTCAGGCCAGGCTGGGAGTGATGCTGCTCACCAGGACAGCAGGTGCCCGTGGTGTCTTTGCTTCCTTAAAGAAGGGGAGAGGGGTGCAGAAGCATTTGCTGTGCTGCCAGGCTCTCTGCTCTGTTAAAATCTCTTGCAGAAAGACGAATGGGGTTGGTGTTAATCTATGTCTTCCTCTGAAAACCTTGTTTATAGTTGCTGAGTACTGTCCAGCGAGTGCAGTGCTTCACCCCAGGGCAGCAGCGTGATAGTGCTGGTGATGTAATTGCTGTGTGCATCTCCTCAGGTTGTTCCAGACTGACTGTGCCTAATGCCATCTCTGCACTGTAAAGGCAGGAGACTGGGGGTTGTGGTTTGTATAAAACATGTGTTTTCATCTGTCACGTTTTGGCTTTGGTACTGTTTACCTCCAGCACCAGGGTCCTGGAGTTATCCCTCTCTCGCCAGCCTGTCGCTCAGGGGAGGGTTTTTTAATTACTCATTTCCTCTGCAGGCTGCTTCATTTTGTACTTGGTAATTTAGTTACAGCTCCCTAGCTGCTCACTCTCTAAGGCGTTTTGGTTTCTAATGTGTTTCATTTTCTAAAAGAGATGTCCTTTAGTGTCTGCTTAATTAATCTGGCTTTGTAAAACAAGACCACCCGAAGCCCTGGGCACTTCTGTTGTTGTTCCCTCTGGCTCTGGTATCTGTGCAAGCTCTCTCCTCCCTGTCATTCTGTTTCTTCACCTGGTTAATCATAAGCATTGTGACAGAAAACTATGTCAAACAGCAACCTCCTTGCTTATTTCTCTTCCCTTTGCTCCTGACTCCTGGAGTGGGAATGGCAACTTTCCTTCTGCATTGCTTTAAAGGGAGGAGTTTAATATACACTTATGAACTCCAAACAATAAGGCATCCTCATAGCTTGGCTGCTGGTTGAGCTACATAAATAAACTTGGTGCTCCTCCCTTTCTGACTTCCAGAGTAGGAAAATGTTTTGCATCAATCTAAAGGAATTTGCCCCCTTGCTTCTGTCAGGTAAACAACTCCTTAGTGGCCAGTCAAGGGTTTGTAACCCACACCAGGAAAAGGAATATCTTGCTGAAGCTTGGTGTACAGTCTTGACTGAGGCTTGAAACTGTCGCTGTTATCTCTTTATCTCCACTCTTGAAAAATCAGACAATTCTCTCCCAGTCAGCCTCTCCACACACACACACACAAAAAATCTCTCTCCAGTAAACATCAAGTGCCATTTCTTTCCTGTAGAGAAGCCTGTGTGCTTACTGCCAGCTAATGTTGTCAGCAGGAAGACAAAGTGAGGACAGGTTGTAGTTCACAGACTTTACACAATGTTTTCTACATATTATGGTAACACTCTGCTGTGTTTGATACAGCCACACCTTTTCCGTGTACCAGCAGAATGTACAGTTTATGTTAAATTTCAGCAATTAGTGATCATTCTGTCCAATGTTTTAGAGGGAGGTCCTTGTGATGTGGGGAGCTCTTGCTGGTAATATTCTAAAAACCAGTTGTTTGAGTGGTTGTCCTCCCTTTTCCCCCCACACCTGTAAAGAATGGCAGAAATGTGCAAATGCTGTTTTCTTTGGACCACTGCAGTCACTGCTGCTGTTACTTTACAAGCAGAGGAAATGCTTGTGCATCATGAGATGATGAATGGAAGCAGAGGGTTCCAGGAAAAAGTGTCTTTCAGTTGTAGTTCATACTATTCGTTAAAAAATAGACTATGAGCTCATAAATTCTGTTTTCTGAGGTTCCTTCTCATTTTACTATTTCTGTGTAGAACTTCTCTTTTCTAAGTTTTCTAAGTTTAGAAGTAATTCCTGAAGTGTACGTAGGGTCTTGTCAGGAGAGGTGGGAAGGGAGGAAAGAGGAGGAGTTGGAGACCTCTCTTGAAGGCTGTACTTACCTCCTGTCTCAACAGCCCTACTCAAAATCAAGGGCTTTTGAAAAGCTTTGTAGCACTTCCTCCATCAGCGTGGTGTGTGTGGATTCTCTGCTGTAACCAGGATTTTACTGCTGGGCAGGAGTATCATATTCCACAGCTGTGTTGTTATGGGAGGCTGTATTTCACAGATGTGATGACATAACTATACAGTATAATTAAACAGTAATAACCAACAAAGAGGACATTTCCTAGAGGTTAATGACAGTTAGGAACAAAGTGGGTGGAAGAGTGGAGGGCCTATGGTACAGCTGAAGATCCTTAATCAGTTTAATTAATAAGTGCCACATTACAGCAGACATTACAGATATAAATCAAGATGAAATGATGGAAGTACTTACATCAAAAATAAGTGCTTCAGATCAAATTAAGGATTTGCTAGATACTCTTTCTATAGCTTGTGATTTTTTTTTAGCTGTGCTGGTGGGAGCTGGAAATCTGTAGATAAATATCTGGGTATATTTCTAGATGAACTCAAAACTACCAGGAGAATATGCACTAAATTTTCAAAACTCTTGATACCAGCAGAAGTATAAGATAGAACAGGAACCCTTAACTGGAATTTTTTTTTTCCTGTTGAAGACAGTAATTCCTTCAAATTTATGGTGTAATCAGGTGTTCACAGGATCAGGTTAATGTGAATAATTAACTTTTTCTTTGTTGTCTTTCAAATTGACTCAGTTTTAAAAACGATTTGCAATAACAAGTTAGGCACCTCAGTGCCTAACTAAAATAAGCATTTGTTTAGTTATTTATTTATTTTGTCCCCCAGAACAGAAGGAACTGTAACAGTTGAAAGTTAAACTTGCTAACCTGAATTTTAAGTAGCTATGAGTCAGGTCTTCAGATGCTCCTAAATACAAAAGTTCTATTGACTAAACCTGCAAGTGTTGCTTGGGCATAGCCTGATAATAGCACTTGAGCTTTTTGAACTGTGAGCTCAATAGATTGGAAAATGATGCTTGTCTGGGAATGTTTCATGGGATATTTGCTTATTGCTTCTGTGACCATTTAGAATTTTTGCAGTAGCATAATTAATGGAGCCTGAAGTTGGTGTTTTTCAGTGTAAATGAGTTCTTTCAGTACGAGGTTTCTAAGCATAAAAACAAGTTTTTAAGCCTGTAGTTCTTTTAGCATTTAGGAAATAAATGGAGGAGCTTTTTTAGCTTGAGAATAAATACAAGGGAAGTAAATATATGGATGTATGAAATCAAATGAAAACACAGAGTTAAAATTAAAAAATTATATATATAAGCCCCATTATAAATTGAAAACTTACCATGCATGTCAAGTTTTATTAAGAGCATGCTGCTTTATTTATAATGCGATTTTTCTAGGTGCTCAATAAACTTGACAAAAATAAATAGTCCAATACTCTGACCACACACCAAGGTGCTGATCCTGCAGAATTTTACACGTGCATTAATCTTTCCATTTTGTGAGTACACGAGTTCCTTTCAGTGTTTGGGTAGTGGGGGTGTCTCTGGGGTTTAGCAACCAGAAAATGGAGAATTAGATCCAGTTTCTAAGGAACGTGGCTGTACAATGTGATAGCCAGAAACTCAGGGCACTAATTCAAGTTAAAAAAAAAAAGCCATGTTCTAGGAAAATGGAGATGTGCACAATGCACTGCGGTGTTTTGGTGACCTCCCCAACCACTCAAGCTCCATTCTTGTGGTTGGAGCGATGCCATCAGGGTGGGTACAGGGAGGGTGTCCTTACATCTGGGGGCAGCTGCACACCCTGTGTACACACACTGAGGAAATGCTTTGACCACATAACCATGACTGCAGAACTAGTTGTTTCTGAAATGCTGCATATGTATGTTGTCTCTGGTAACTCCAAGTAGTTTTGCTTCTTAAATACTGCATTATCTGCATTTGCAACTATTTTTTTGTTGTTGTTCTTTGTTTGAAATACGTTGTTTGCTGTGCTACAGCTTGTGGGTGGTGTTTTTACTCTTGCTAGAAACCCTTTCAAGATTTGCTTTCTTAGTGCTTTGTCTTGTATTTTTCATGTTCTTACTTAATTTCAAAGACTGTCTTTGAGAACAGGTTTTTTTTTGTTGCACAGCAAGATGTGATAAAGGATTACCTGATTTTAATTATGGAATTCATGTCAAGTAATAATTTTTGGCTAAGCAGCTCAATTTGTCATGAGTTATATTAAATGTTTAAGGAAAAGTTTCTCTCTTGTGAAACTGCTGCTCAATTTGTTGATTCAAAAATAGCTGTGCTCTAAGTCAGGTTGTGAATATAAACTAAGGTTATGCAAAACTCAGTTTATGTCCTTATGGATTCTTTTAAACCAGGCTTGGTTCAGCTTAGCTGATGTGTTGATTATGAAAAGATTAATCTAACGAGAACACGCCACACTTGTCTTGTACAGTTTTGTGTGGAGTCTCAGCTATAAAGGCATAAATGTGAATTCAAGTTGTGCTGGTGTAACTTCCTTGTGCTGGCAAACTCTTAATCATGGCACGTATCCTTAGGTGACTGTGGATTCCTTCCTGTGGGTACTGTGGTGTTTTCATATAAATCTACAGGATGAATGAGTGTGGAAGTTTTTGCTTTTCTGAAAATAGGGAATAAAAATGATGAAATCTGTAGTAATTCAGATCCTAGTTATTTTGGTGCCAGCTGTGTGAGTATACTCACTGTAGAGCATCTGTCCTGGTAACAAATCAAAATAATGCTGTTTGCTTTGGTTTTTTTACCCTCCCTCTCCAGAAAACGTGATAGGCAGCCTTGCACTGAATAACTGAGAGCATAAATGACAAGCAGATTAATGTGCCTGTTGTCTTTGTAAGCAAGCTCCCAGTAACTGCTCTGCTGGCCATTTGGCATCAGAGCTGTTCTGTGGGACGCCAAATTCTCTCTCTTGGTGTTGCAGTTTCCTGGAGGAGTAGATGTGGCAACAGGATGTTGGTAGAGAACAGGGAACTACTTGAATTTGCCACTTATGCCATGCAAATAAAGGCTCATTGCTGGCCCAGGTGTGGTAATTCGTGTCTGTTACTGAGAGGAGTTTGTGCAGCGATGGCAGAGAGCAGAGCTAGTGAGGATTTGGGGGCTGCTCTGTGACAGCCTGGGGTGACAAAGGGGACAGGCTGGTGAGGTGCTTGTTAAACCACTCAGAGATCTGACAGTTCCCTCCAGCTGGCTTTCCTATTCTGGGGGGATCTCTGTTAGCACTCAGCTCCGTATCAGCTCCTCTGGCATGTGCTGATTGACTTTGAGTTCCTTTAGCTCGGTGTCTGAGCAGCGTCTGGGTGTTCTGCCACCAGAGCCACAGGCTCCCTAACCAGAAATGCTTCACAGACCAAGCTTCACCTCACTGCTGGTCGGACGTGGATGAGACAGCTTTCCTTTCCAATCCAAGTGGAAATGTGGTTAAAAAAAGAAAATCCATGTGCTTTTAAGCTGGTGATGTTAACGAAAAGGGAGAAAATTCCTAATTGCTTCTTTCCTTTCCTTTTCACTAATAGCTGTCCAGAGCACAGAGGCTTCTCTCACATGTAGCCATGCCCAACACCAGCTTTGTTTTATTATCTTTGGTTCAGTCCCCGTACATCCAGGAGTTTCCTAAGGTTAAAGACTCATGACTGTGATATCCACTGTCAAGAAAGGAAAGTATGGCAGTGAAATGTGCTGTAAAGCTCAGTCCACAGTATTGGCTGGTGAAAGTCTTTGTTCTCTTACAGTTGCATATGCTTTGCAGCAAATGCCTAAGAAGTCCCCTGAGCTTGTGCAGTGTTTCCTGACAGGTAAATTTAGGTTAAAATGTTGTTTTATGTATCTGAAATGGCTGATGGGCCCTGGTGTAACTGACTGCAAGACTGAAACCAAGGAAAACGTGGAGGTGTCATTTTTGCAGTGATTTTTTTTTTCTTTGACAAATTTACAAGATGAAAAAGCTGAAGCATTTTTTTCTGCCTCCTGAATGTGGGCTATGAAAAGACATCTTGATGTACTTCCAGATGTGGTTAATCGACTAATTGTGAGTACAAATTATTGTCTGGTCTTAATGCATTCACTTCAGTCAATAATTCAGTATTAATCACTGAACTGTTTTTTCAAGTATTTATAAGTCTCCCTATTTCAGTTGACTGCAGACTCCTCATAAAAGCAGATTGATGAGATGCTTATAGAGCAGATGGATTTCTCCCTTAAGTAAATGTGAGTGAAAATTTCCATCCAATTGTATATTGTTTTCATAGTACAAATACAATTTTACTAATGCCTATTCACTCTTGTCCACAAATGTTTTTGCTAGTAATTCACATCTTTGGTTTCCTCAGAACAGCTCAGTAAATGCAAGTGTGCATTCCTTCTGCATGGCACTTAATTTTTTTGAAATGCATATTTTATTGGACAGTAAAACATTTAAGTATCTTAATGGCCTAATTAATACTCTGTATCCACTTCTGTCATGTGTATTTTGCTCTTCGTTATCCTTCTGCTCCTTTTTCATGTCCTCGTGCATTTTTTATCATAAAAATTTCAAGCAATCTTGAGAGAGCAGTCTATTACAAGGCTGTTCTTTGAATATTCAACAACTCTAAGATTTGATTGATAGTCCCTTCCCTCCCATCCTGTCTATTTTTAGTAACTTAAAAGAGAGTTTAATTTCTTGGGTTGTCGTTTGTTGTGCATGTGCAATTTACTTTGGTGGTTTTCCTCACTCTTTTAAATGTACCAGATATGTAATTTTCATGTTCTTTGAGGATATCTTGACAGTTGGGGAAAAATAATGTAGAAGTTAATTAGGAGCTCTGCCTTAGCTGAAGGAGCAAAGATGGACAGTCTTTGTCTGGCTCTGTTAATATATGCTGTGTGATTAGGATAGGAGGAGAAGTGGAAGGAAACTTTAAGCACATTGTCATTACTTATCCTGCTCCAAAAATCTTCTAGCATAAGAGCCTGTTTTCATGTGCAAGCACAATCCATTCCATCTTTTAGGACAGAATGAGGAGACAAAATGCCTTGCAGAGGTGGTGTAAGCCCTGTGGAAAAGGATGTCCCTCCCTCTCTCTCTGAAATACAACCTTGGAGCTGTACCCCTTTTTTCTGCTTTGTGCCACTTCAAGGAGAGCCTTGGGAAATCTTCCCACACAAACTGTTTTAATCTTCTATCTCCCTTTAGGCCACATACAGAAGCCACCAACAGTTTGTCTAAGCAGGACTGGACTCCCTGCAGAGCCAGTTTGTGCACTTGCTAAAGGAATTGTTCTTGAGCAACTTCAGGCCTTTCCTCTCTCGAGGGCATAAGAACTCTGGACTCTTACACACTCGGAATCCTGATTGTGTGGGAGGAGAAAAGGACTAGACACAGAAAGCAAATTTTGTTTCTACCTGATGGGTAGACCAAAAATTATTTTGCTTTTCATATTCAGTTTGAGGCGTAGCCCAAGCTAGTAAGGGTAGGCTCTTGGTGTGGGAGATGTGCCAACTGTTATTTATTTATTTACTGATCTGGTTCCTTTTTTAAATTGTCTCATGGCCGGCCTAACGCGGTGCTGGTGGCTGCCTGCCCACCGTGTGTAAAGGGGTGTTGGCTGTCAACAAGGCTGGCAATTGGGTGGCTGTGCCTCCTTCTGCCTTGTCCATTCAGCTGGAGAATTACTGGAGCTCTTCTTTTCCCATGTCTCCCTCAGACACCGTCTAATGAGACAAGATAATGAAACTGTTTTAGTCCTGGGAAGAGCTGCAGAGGAATTCAAAGGCTGGCACATGCTTTGCTGCTAATGCCTTTATGGAATATTAAGGCAAGCACTGAAGTTTCCTTCAGGCATAGGAATTCTTAGGAGAAAATTCCTGATTGTTAGTGGTTCAATAAAAGAATTGCCATCATTTTTTTGTGTGTATTTTGTGTAAACAAGGCATATGCAGACTGGCTGTTGAAAATAGGCACAATAAAGTAGTTTAGACTTGCACATTATCTGTTTACAGTTGTGTAAAAATCATTGCACAGGATGAAGTTGGGAAGCAAGTTTGTTTTGGTGGATATTGATTCTGAATCTGAGGTCTCTTGTCACCAAGTGAGTGCATCCTCTTCTCCAAGAAACTACAGTTCCCTCCCAATTTCTTCCTGCATTGTTCTCTATTGCAAGAATAAGAATTCCTATTAAAAAAACCTATAGCAGAAAATGGCCAGAATTCTGTTCCCCAAAAAGCTGATACTGCAAACTGTGAAGTTCATATAAATCTTCCACTTAAGGTACATCCATTAAAGTAAAATATTTCCCTAATTCTGTATATTCTCCTGAAGTAAAGGGAGCATTAAACTATGCCATTAATATGACAAGATAACTCTCTAAAATTTTCCTAATTTAAAAATAATGAAACCCTTGGGGTGACAACTTCCACATGTACTGTGTTTTGCAAGAGTTACTGTCACTTCAGTTGGTTAAACTCTTTTCAAGGATTAAACCTTGTAACATAGTTGTATATACTGGCAGGATTTAAAATACCTTAGAAATCTTGTGATTATTGTTTATTTTTTGCAATCTTAACCACGTCCTGCTTGGTGGTCTTTCATGAGCCAATTCAGTACATCATCATCTGAATCATAGTAAATTTATTCTCTTTTTTAGCAGGAACGAAGGTTGTGCCTGGGATTCTCTTTTATCCTTCATTTTAAATGTCAGTATTTGGAAGGATCCAGGTGAATGTCACTTTGTAGACGCTTGTGTAAGAGGCTCTCTGTTGCCCCAAATGTTTATTTGGCTCTGAGTCTAGAAGTTGTCAGCTTCTAAAACATTTAAACTACCCTCAGAGCTGTTTTAAAACAGTAATCCTGGCTTCCTCTACTGGGTATTGAATGGATTGTGAAATGTCTTCAGAGGGAGTGGAAGAGACTTATATGAACATTTTGCAAAGTTTTAACTCCATATGGGTAGCTTTTTATAATGTACATAAATAGTACATTAGCTTTTCCAAATCACTTTCTAAATGAACTGAGCCAGACCCAGAGGAAAATACATCACAGTCATGCTCTGCATGTTAGAGCCCTCTTAGAGAGCCTGATTGAATTCAAAGGTTAGTACCATCCCACACACAGGCTTTTTCTGGCATGTACATGTGGAAATTAGGATTTTTTTCCTGAGCTTTACTGAGGTGATTTTGTTTTGCATAACCTTTCCTAATGTGTTTATAGGTAGTTCCCTGGCTTTGGAAGGGTGAGTCTGCTAAATGACTTGTGTGAGACCTTTCAAAGTATTGGGCTGGCTACTTGATAGCAAACCCTACTATGATGAATGGCCCATTAGAAGAAAGTTGATGGCATTGTAAATGAGATTTTTACATGAGAATCAAACTGCTCTAGTGTATCCAGCAAAGATGCTGAAACAAGTACCTCTCTCTGCAAAGGTTATTAGGAGATTTTATGAACTGCTGTTTTCAAACTGTTAGTTTTCCCTTATTCTCCAGGGTACAAAAATTTCCCAAGAGTCTGGATACTTACAGTAATAAGGAAGGGTCTTCTCGAGGAAATGGGAGTTAGGATGAAAATAGGGTTAGAATTGAAGTGTCTGCTTGCCTGTGGCAGCAGTGGCCAGACTTGTGTGGTGAAAGGGGCAGGATCTGCAGCCAGCTGAAAGTTCCATGGCAGTTAAGCAAAGATTTAAAATTCTTGGTATTGAGTGAGGTATGGAAATGAATAACCAGTGCTTCTTGTAGAGGCCAGCTGTGGCCCTGCAGTTAGTTCCATACTGTCAGTACATATTTAATTCTTGGTGTACTGTTTGATTTCTTATTGAAAACAGAATTCTGTGTAGAAGCTGGTGTAGGGAAGTTCCTCCGAGCGTGGGTGCAGGTGGGGCTTTTTTTTGGCACTGAGGTAGGTGTTAATTGTGGTTTATGATTGAGGGGGAAACATAGTTGAGTGTTTCTGCCAAGATGAGCAAAGAAGGAAAATAGTTAATATTGACCTTTTTCATTTTAACCAAGATCAGTGGGACTAGCAGAGGCTTGGAAAGCCTCTCAGAAGGGCTCTTGAATTTCACAGAAGGGGGGAAGGAATGAGGGGTGGTGGCAGAGGCTGAGTCACTTCTTGTGGTCTCTGCTGTGGTAGAATGGAAGCCAGACTTAGGCTCTTATCTTAAAGTTTATCTTGGAGCAGGGAAAAATTGAGTGTGAATGGGGGCTAGACAGCCTTTTCTGGTTCTCTGCACCAGAAAATGGGTAAATGTGTGTGTGTTCCAGAGCTCGTGTTGAG
Source organism: Dicaeum eximium (assembly GCA_013396995.1). NCBI lineage: Eukaryota > Metazoa > Chordata > Aves > Passeriformes > Dicaeidae > Dicaeum > Dicaeum eximium. Next base: position 1,616,920 of record VWZP01009288.1, read on the forward strand.
CGTTTCTGTGGCTGTGACATCTCTGAGAAGCAATGTCAGACCCACTGCCTGGTGCTGCCAGAGTAGCCACAGCCCAGGAGTCCTGAAGCAGCCAGGGGCTACGAGTTGTCCCTGGGATGGGGAGCTGTGGTTTGGCAGTGCTCTCTTGAGACTGGGGAAAGTGGGAAATGAGAAATCCTACAGGAAGGTGAGACACATCAGACCTCTGAGCCCTTGCAAGGGATGAGCAAAATGTGCTCCTGAGCCAAGATTATGCAGTGTCTGCCATTTCAGCCTTACAGGGTAGAATTTGGTGTCTGAGGAAGGATCAGTGCAGGACGAGGTGGCCAGAGCAGAGCCCAGAATTAAATGTCATCCTGCATTGTTTCATAAGAGTTGCCTTTCATTGTGCACTTGAATTTACTTAGTGAGACAGCAGGTTACCATGGGGGTGGATGGATGGACTAACCTTGTTGATCACTGTACTGTGTTTTTCCAATACCATAAAACCTAGGCTGCTGTCAAGCACACACTTGAAGTATATTTATCTCCATGGAGTGCTGTTCTCTTTGAAACTTCTGTTCCACTCCATAGTTCTGCCAATTTGATCTGTACTTCAGCTGTGTTTAATGGCTGTTATCTGCTAGGGTTGGGATTTTGTTTTGGTTTGGCATTTTTCCTTTAAAACATCGCATTGGGATCTAAAATGAAGCTGCTTTAGAACTGAACACTCAGATATGATATATACTTTTACCAGAGTTGTTTGAGTGAGCACCATATAAAAGAAGCTCTGTGTCCTCTGAATAAGCCCCAAACTTTTGGGAATGAAGAGTCCTCCAGGGCTTTGTGGAGATGCTGCCTTAAGACATGTTGTAGCTCTCAGTCAGAGCAGCAGTGACAAGTGTGATGTTGATTCTTCCAAGATGGACACTGGCTGAACAGGACTGAAATCCCCATTTTCTGGCAATCTGTTTTACAGAGGTCCATAGAGGCCAGTAATGACTAGAAGTCCTTCAGAAGTGTTTGAAGTGTAGAGCTACTTACTCTGTCACCCAGGCTAAACAGCTACCCAGCCCCATGATAAACGTGGTTAAAATCCCTGGAGAGATCCTTTAAGCCCTAAATATACGTTTACCACATGAGCAAGGTGGGCTGCTCTTGTAGAGAGAAACAATTGATCCTGCTGCCCCTGTGTTGATTTTTGTGGCTCTAGCATGTGTGGTAAACAGGAGAGGAGTTAATTTTAGCTTGATTAGCAACGCAGAAGGGAATCAAGATGACTGTTGTAAATGGCAGTGGGATGAGATCAATGAGGGTAGTTTATTTCCATGCATCTGAGTGGGTGTTCTAAGCAATTTAATTTCTCTTTTTTGTTTGTTTTTAAGAGAACCAAGAATGTTAATGCATTTAGTCCTTGAAATCCTTCCATGGCTGCAATCCTGGATACTTTAATGTTGTTGCATGGTCATTGCTTTAAATGAACACCAGGTGCTTGTGTGCTGTTCCCAGGCAGTTCTTTGTTTCTCTGCTCTCTGTTACCTGGCTCAGCAGCAAGTGGCGAGTGATTCTTGGTGCTGCACTCTCCGTTTTTCTCCTACTCACCTTTGTTTACATTCTGGAGCGTGTTCCCAACTGTTTATGATTAATCATTGCTCAAACAGCCAGGTTAAGATTTATTGACACAAAGGAGGCTGGGAGGAGGGAGTGGCTGGCTGGTCACCTGTGCCTACTTGCAGCTGGTGTTATTGACGTTGTCCACGTGTCTGTGCAATGGCCGTGGTGTGTCCCCGAGGCTGCTGTCCAAAAACACTGGCAAGGGGCTGATCCTGGCAGCACAGCCCTTTTCCCTTTGTGTGACACAGTAAAAGCTCCAGCAAGGCACTTTGTGTAGGTGATGCACTCCTTGCTCTTCAGCTTGGCCTTCTGGAAACATGCCATGGCTCTTGAGGAGGGGACCTCTATTTTTGTCTTGGTGGGAGAGGCTTGCTGATCTCCACAGAGAGAAATCAGGATTTGAAACGTGCTAAAGGGGTTGTACCTACAGGAGTTTTAAGTGGTGATCCTTTTCAAAAAGACATCTTGAAAAACAGTGCTGTTATATGGAATGCAAAGAAGTTCAAAATGGAAGATGGGAAAGTGAGCACTACTTAGGAAAATAAATTAAAATGCAGAAGAGACTGAGTTCATTAAAAAAAATCCTTCTCTGGAACTAAAACAATTTGCTTCCTGGTCCCCTCTTACCTATGTACAAACCAGATAAATATTTAGCTTTTGTAGTGTCTATATGTAGCATGTTAAGTTTTGGTTAATTATTTTCAAGTCACAGATACTGATAATTTTCAAGTTTCAGGAAAAAAAATGGAACCCAATATTGACAATATACTAAAAAACTAACAGATTGATCAACCTAACATGGAAAGGGATTTTTGCACTTATAAGATTTGATGATACAAGTGAGATACACACACGTGTTGCACGTAATTTACATTTTCTCTGAAGTTCAAATATTTCTTGGCTGGTACAGAAATAGTTAAGATAGGATCTAGACCTCCACAGGTTGGAATACCTGATTAGAGCAGCCGTGGTACGCAGGCTGTTGTGTGTTATATAGAGTCTCTTAACTCTCCTTATTTTTATGTATACAACCACACACACAACAAAATAACATAATAGGCTTGCTGTGTGTTACAGATGGTATCAGGCATCTGCAGTGCTGATAGTGAAACTTTCTGGTGCTGGCAGCCAACTTCATTTAAATAAAAGCCTCGTCTGCTCTTTGTGCCAGCCCACTTCTTCAGTGGCAAACTTTCATATCAGGTTTTTGATGTCAGGCCACTCGTTCTGACACATGAAACACCTCCCTGTTCCCAAGCTTCAAAATAAACAGCAGCTTTATGGTTAATTTTAGCCTTTAAGGACATCTTACTAAATGTTCTCTGCAGGTCTGTTAACACCCCTGGGAATGGAACTGCAGGGCTTTTCAGCATTGAAAAGCTGAAAGGCAGAATAAATGAGAGTGGAGTTGTCTGGCAGAGTGTGGTGCTGGGTGAAGATGTGGTTTGCCATATGACACACAGAAGAAAGTTCACTGTAACTTAACTGTGCTCAGAGACATGAAGTTGTTTATAGTAAGGACTAGACAGCAGAACAGAGCAGCTTCTGTAATGCTATGGTAGAAGTGGGGCCAGAATTCACCCTGGGGAGCCTTTAAGAAAAAAAATCAAACAAAACCCCTACCCAATATTGATTAAAAGATAGATGTCATTGATGCTGATTCATTTATATTGATGCAAAATCTGATTTTCATGGGTGTAGGCAAGACCTCAGGCTCCTACATTTAGCACCTTGGCAGAGTTGAGTTCGATCTTCACTGGCTGTACTCCATGAAATCTTGCCCTCTGTGCTGCTGACCTGCAGGGTGCTGGTGTGCAAAGGAATAGGAGCACTTGGGAAGGGAGCAGGAATCTGTGTTCTGATAGCCAGCCCTGTGCCCAGCACTCCTGGTTTGGAATGAATGGCATATTTTGAAGCTGACTCCAATGTTTTGAAATGTGAAGCTGAGGGAGGTACAATTACAGCACCACCTCTTTGTTTTTCTCTCTGTCCAGTGCATGGGCACCCAGTAACAACCATGTCATGTTGTCATGAGTATTTAAGAGGTGACTTTTGTGGCAGGCTTCAACAGAAACCCTTCACCTTAATGGTGTTTGTTATAAAAGCCTACTAATTGTATTCTTTTGATTATACCATGGCTTGTTTTCTGACATCATCTTGCTTATCATTTGTCTGGAAATAATTGTCAATATTTTTCTGGATCAATTTTAATATAAGTTTTAATAGTTGAGGCTTTTTATGTTTTAAAAAGATAAGTGAATTAATCCCTAGTCAGGCGTGGATTGAGTTTGTAAATAACTGGCGATAGTGATGGTATTTTGAGAATACCCTTCAGCTTTTTTTTGCAGACAATAAAGTGAATTAAGAGCTGGCTTATAGTTGCTGCTGAAAAACTTTCAGAAAGGTCATGTTTGAAAATGCACATTCCTGACCATTTGCACTTTGATGGCTCTCTGGAGAAGACTGGAACAGCTTCTGGTAGGGGTTTTTTTTTGGCATTGAACTGAGCAGGATTATTATAAGATGCATCCTGCCAAGCTGGGGATAGTAGAATCTGGAGAAGACCTGTCAATAATGTTAATTCTCCAGGCAGGGTGGCAACTTCAGAGGGAGCCTCCTGCTATTCCTGCTGGCTCTCCATTAGCAGATTGAAGCACCCTTCTCAGCAGTTGTGGCAATTTCTCCCCTGTTCTTCTGTGAGCTGCTATTTTGATCCTCCGTGAATTTATTTCCTGACCTTGTTGCAGTGTTTCATTACACTGAAAAAGTGGCACCCATAATATCTTACCTGGTTTGCTCTTTTTTTCCCTTTTCTGCGCTGTTTTACTCAAAGAGGAGAATCTGAAAGTGAAGCTGCACTTGATGTCTCAAATAATTTTCAAAGAGTGAAATCAGAACATTAATAAAGAGATGTAAGGAATGTAAAATAAAGACATATATACAAAAATACAGCTCTTGATTCTTCACTGCTAATTCTCCAGTGTGAAACAGCCTCCAATGTTCTCACTTGAATGAAAGATGAACTCAATCTATCCATTTGCTCTCTGACAGCAATTTAAAGGATTGCTAAGAAAGATAAGAAATTGTGGGGAAGATGTGTAGAATAAAATGACTGTTGAAGTTTCACAGCATGATATCTACAGAGCAAACCCTCCTGAAGATTTTACTTTTAGCATCCATTTGTTGGAGCCTAAAACCAAAACACTTGTCTTCTTCTGTGTGCTTTTAAAGAAGATAATATATGAACCAAACCAGCATTTTATAGTTCTTTGGGTTGAGCTGCTGGTGTCTCTTTTCCTTTTTAGCCTTTCTTTTCAGCCTGGGGGTGTTTATACTCCTTCCCCCCCACCACCTGTTTGGCTGAGTTTCCCTTGCTGCCTTTTCCTGGGATGGGCAGTGGTGTTCTTGCTGTTCTCAGTGCTATGAGGGGAGATGTCTGCAAGGGCTGAGGGATCACAGATCTTCTCTGTGTACATCTGTGTGTGCCTGCTGCTGGCAGGGAGAAGAATCCCAGAAGTTTGGCCAAACTTCGCTGTGAACATTGCTATCTTCAAAAGGATTTGCTAAAATACCTTCTTGAAAATCTGCCTCTGTGTGGAAGTGTTTCTCAATTTGTTTGAACCTTGATGAAATGGCATAGAGGAAAGCCCTGTGCATCTGTGCTCAATAGAAACATTCATTACAGCTAATTTACTTGGTGCTTTTGAGAGATGTAACTATTCATAAGTTGTGGTTTTGCCTGATGCTGCTGGTAGTATTTGTTTTAAGTAGATACACTTGCCTGCACACGCTCTTTGCCCATCTGAAATCTTGTCTGGCTGTGTTGGAAACCTCATTTTAAGCTTGGTGATCTGCAGTGTTAGGCAAATCCCAGTGTAACCTGGGTGCCTTCTCATTAAGGGAAAAAGTCCTTTATTGTGCATACAATTCAGCTAAACAGTAGCAAAGAGCATAAAGAAAAGGTCTTGTCTGTGACCAAGAAATGGCAATTTTGAATTTTCCTGAAGCATTGTCCTTGTTCAGCCATCTTACTGCGCTTGCTTTCTCAAGGCCATTCAGTGAATAAGCTCAGGAAGCACAAAGGTACTAAAAAGCATTGATTTTGCAGCATGCAGAGCCTGTGTATCCTATCTGAGATAAACAAACTCGCTCCTGCAGACAGGCCCTGCCAGTTGCCATGGGAGGATTGCCATGGGTACACGGCCATGGGAAGCTCCTGTTGGAATGCAGAAAACATTTTTGGTCTTTGTTTTGTCCCCTTGTACACAGCTGAGTGACTTGGGACTTGAAATAATTAGCCTGAATTTTTAAAAAATGGTGACTTCTCTGATTCAGGAAGTTTTGAAAATTTCCAGCCTGAGAGTATCAGCATGTGGCTGATGTGATTTGCCTGATAAAGACCAGAGCTCTTCTCAAAATGAATGAATTGCAGTTTGTTTTCTGAAAGGAGAATGCAGTCTTTGGATCATGTGATGCTTAAATCTGAGTCTGTGGTTACATGCTCTGTCTTTTTTATAGCCTATTACAAATCTGCAACATTTTTGCTGATACCTTCTTCTCTCTTTTCTCTGCTTGATATTTTTCCCCTCCACCTTTTCTGTGTTGGTGATGCCAACAGGAAGGCAAGCTAAGGGATCTGATCTGCCAGGCAACTTAGTCCTACCAAAAAGGAGATGTGTAATTATTCCAGCTGCCAGGTTTGCCTTGCTGTGCAGAGGTTTGGATGGTACTGTTGGCACAAGGGTGATACTGAGAGGAAATGGCAGAAGAGAAGGAATGGTGGTGGAGTGAAGGAAATGCCTCTTACAGCAGAGACTCTGATTTAGATTGTGTTAAAATAAATCTACATGAGATTTAGTGACACAATTGTTATCTTTTTGGGGAGATTATTTTTAAGGCAGATGAAAACAGTGAGCCATCCATGTGAGAGAATTTTACCCAGTTTCCTGTTACTCATCCCAGCAGGTCCAGGATTTCCAGCTAACTCAGATGTATTTCAGGGGAAGGACAAAAAATCCTTTCAGTAATCTGGAATTACAGAGTAGTGGATAATAATTCCACTGGATTGGGTGTGAGGAGTTCCTGATGCCTTCAGTGTGAGTTTGCCTTTACTAGAACTGGATTTACATTATTTCTAGGAGAGGAACAATATTTAAGGCATGGGTAATGCCAGGACCCCAGAACACTGATACTCAGCTATTTGTGCATCTGGTGAACATGGCAAGAGAAACAGTTGCTGGAAGTTTTTCTGGAAGAAGTTCCCTACAGAAGAAAATTTAAATTCATGAAGTAGAAGTAAGGCCACTGTCTTTTGGATTGAACTAATTATTTCAAACATGAGCTCACTCACATATGCACACAGGCAGTTCTGGTTCAGTCTTGGCTGACAGATGAACTCCTTTGTGTATCTGCAGTGTAAAGCATGACAGCATACATTAAATGCAGTGAGTGTGCTACAAAGCATGCAAGGCAAGTGATTTGTGAGCTCAAGGTAACTCTGAGGTTAGGAAGCAGTCCTCCAGATCTAAACTCATGTGGTGACTTACAGAATAATTATGACCAAACATTACAATGGGTTGCTCTGTCATTGGAGCAGTGGGGGAGATCACTGTGCTCCTTTATTTGCAGATGATCTCAGTACTTTTTAAATCTAGTTTTCTGTCAGTTATGTTACAAAGAGTAACAGTGATTTTTCTAGCTTTTCCTCTCACTGAACAATAGTGGATAATACCAGAGGCATTTTTGCAGGCAGCTCTGCAGTTTATTTCCTTATCCTGCTGTTGTTTGGCCAAATGCATGTCTTGCTTTTCTTCAGATTGAGTTGATTCATGACAGGAAGAACAAATGTGGGTTCTGGACTGCACCATTTACTTGCAGACTCTTTGCTTATCTCTTCATGTATACAACAAATGATCTTACCAGCCATGAGGTATTTCTCTGTGCGTTTGATAAAGGACATTATGGGTAAATCTTCAATAGGATTTCTGGGCTAAAACTGCTCAGAGCAGTAGAGCAGTTGAAAGGGAAATAGCAAATGCTGAAAACTCTTTACTTTTAGACTGCAGTAATCTCCAAAATGAACCAAGCACTCCTAAAACTGTGGCAGTTACACTGCCTGTGTCCAGTAGCCTATAGAGACGTGTAAGGAAAAGCATTATAGTGACTCTTAAATTACCATGATGGTAGGCACATGCTTGGTTTGTGATGTGTATTTAGGCTAAAAGGAATAAAATGTATCTGTCTTTTTTCCTCCAGAACTCTCTGTAGCCTCAGTGCAATTAACTTTGTTTGGAAAGGAGACAGCACTACCCCAGTGGATGATATAACTGGTTTCTTATTGGTATTGCTTACTAAGTGCTATTTAGGGGAGAAATTGTAGGGTAGGGAGTGGAACAGGAAATGTTGGATGATTTTATTATTATTATTATTTTATTGCAAAGGAGGGGTGAATAGTATCTAATCTCCAGTGACAGCTCAGACAGCTTTCAGAGCTTGTTGTAGGGTTTTATGACAATTGTTCAAACTAATATTCATTTTAATTCACTTGTGATTGAAAGGTGGTTTTTGTACTTATGCTTTTGCCCACCTTGCTGCTTCAGACAGCTTAATTGCAGCAACATATTCATTTTGAGCAAAATACTTGTGTTGATTAATCCCTTTGGGATGTAAGGGTTGAATTTATTTTTGTGAAGGTAGAGAACATTGATTTGGTTATTTTAGTTACTGAAATGGGAGACATCCTTCTCAATATTTTGCAGTTGAAGTGTTTTGTTTTGTACTAGGTGATGCAGTGAGGCTTTGTGCTATAGAAAAGCTGAAGTTCTGAAAAGCATTGCTGTCCCTGGGCAGAGTGCAGCATCACAAAGCAACAAGTCTTTGGTCAGTAAATTCTCCCAGCTCAGCTGTTGCAGAGGTCACAGCAATTCCCAGAGCCTTGTTTTTGAAGAAATTACAATCTCAGGTAGTTGTTCTTGTCTCAGTTTGCTTATCTCTCTGTGGGCAAACCTTCAGGGCTTAGATAGATGTTTAGTTAAGTGAAGCAAACTGTTATCTTTTTCTAACCAAATTTAGTTTCATTTTTGATGCGCAGGTGCTTAAACTCTCCCAGTGAGGCTTTTATGTTGTCCAATGCACATCTTTCACACTGCTTCAAAGGGTTTTGTGAATAGGGAGTGGATTTAGGATTTTCATAGGTGCAGGCTTGTGGTTCTTTGCTTAGCTGGTTACAGAAGATGAAGAAAAATGGGTTACAGGAGGTAATTGGGCACTTTTCTGTAATGACTGCTCTGTACAGCACCTGCACATTGATTGTAGCCTGAAATGTTGGTATTTATGGTACACATTCACTGAAAAGATGACAAGTATCCATCTTGCCCTCCATAGAATTATGTCAGGTATCTTGAAATAGTTGGTAAGGGTAATAGCCTGACCATGAGATGACTGACAGCAAATTCTCACTTGTACTGAGAAACCCAACATGATTTTGGAATTTTGTGCATGGAAATAGTACTGTATTCTTTGGGGTGAGCTATGTGTAATTGGCACAAAACAAATGATTTTCAGAGAAATTACAGGGAACAGAGAAACAGCTGTTTCGTGGGGGTTGTTTGGGATTTTTTTTCTCTTTTACAAGGGTTTCTGTGGGCATTCTTGGTCAAACTTCAGCCAGTAATGGCATAGTTCTGTGTCATCATGACGTGTGCTGTGATTAGAGCTCTGGCTGGCCACTTCTGCTGAATCCAAGGTATTTACTGATTGTGGAGATAACTGCCTCATCCTCAAGGGTTGGACTGCTGTCCCCTCACATCACAGAATCACAGAAGGTCGGAAAGGACCTTTAAGATCATTGAGTCCAGCCATTCTCCCAGCACTGGCAATGGCACCACTGAACCATGTCCCCAAGTGCCACATCCATAGGTCTTTTAAATCCCTGCATGTCCCCAAGCACCACATTCACTCTCTTTTAAATCCCTCCGGGGATAGTGATTGTACCACTGCCTTGTGCAGCCTGTTCCAGTGCTTTAGGTGAAGAAATTGTTCCCAGTGCTCAGTTTAAACCTCCCTTGGCACAACCTGAGGCTGTTTCTTCTTGTTTATTCCCTGGGAGCAGAGCCTGACCCCCGCCCTGGCTGTCCCCTCCAGTCAGGGAGTTGTGCAGAGCCACCAGGTCCCCCCTGAGCCTCCTTTTCTCCAGGCTGAGCCCCTTTCCAGCTCCCTCAGCTGCTCCTCATGGACTTGTGCTCCAGACCCTTCTCCAGCTCTGTTCCCTTCTCTGGACACGCTCCAGCCCCTCCATGTCCCTCCTGAATTGAGGGGCCCAGAGCTGCACACAGCATTTGAGGTGGCACAATCCCTGTCCTGGTGCTGCTGGTCACACCAGTGCTGATACAGTCAGAATGATGGAGGGGAAGCTTGAGGCACTGAGTGTCAGCAGGGTGGTTACAGTATCTGCATATTTAAAAAGAAAAGGAGCCATTGCAGACAGTCATGCTTAAGTAGGTTTTTGATGAAACCTGGGGCCTGTGGTACAGTCTGATTCAAATTGTAAAAAGTGATATTTTTAACAGAGCACCTCCTACAACGTTTCTCGTTCGACCTGCAGCTCTGCACTGCACCACAGATGCTACTGGTGCAGTTATACCCCCAACATTCAGGAATAACAGGATTTCATAAATTATGGCGAGATAAAGTAGACAAAGATGGTACCAACTTGCTGATTACAACACATGTGTAGTAGTTCCAGCTTACTTTTCTGGTTATTCCTTTTGCATGATGAACTGGAATGATGTTTATATATAACATAACATACTACATTATGTTTATATATAACATAATATATAAAAATATTATTCCAGGTTTTATATATGCATTTTATATGTATATTTTATATATGTGTTTCACCTTGGCTTTCTCATGATTTGTCTTCTTTTGTCACTGTGCTTTTCCTCAGTGTAAATGTAAAAGCATAAATCCAGCAGTTTCCTGCCTCCTTTTAAAATCTTTAAATAGTCTTTTCTTGCTGTCATGCAGCAGATCTTAGCAGAAGTCATTTGGTGCTAACAGCACTCAGGATGCTTTAACAAAGAAGTCAGTGACTGCAATAGCTTCTATTGAACCTGCTACTATGTTTTGGCAAATGCATCTCCCTTCCCTTTGCATCTGTGAGTAAAAGGTGCTTTGAGGAGGAGGAAAATGTCTGCTTTTATAGAGCCATGCAGGGTATGCAGTCATTTTGTTGGGTTTTGTTCCCTAACCATCTTCCCTGAAGTCTGCTGTAGGGTGACTGTTTATGTAAAGTCTAGTGTTTCCTAGCACTTTATTTTCAGACTTTATGTAGATGAAATGCTTGTGGTCACTGTCACTGGTTCACCACATGAAGGATGCCTAATAGCATGGGAGCTGTGCTGTCAGTGGGAGGAGCTCACCCAGGAAACTTTGGGAAAAATCTGTCTTGTGTAAAACAAGCAAACAAAATTCTAGCAGCGTCTTTTATGTGACTGTAACCATGTGTGGAATGTGCACTCCTACTCTTCCCCTTGCTCTCCAATGTATATATAGCATGCATTCAGCCACTTGCTATGGATTCTGTGCACTCCAGCAGCAGCATGGAGCCAGCAGTCCATTTTCTGTGACTCTCTCCTGCCTGTAGTCTAAGAAGGCAAGAATTGTTTCTGTGCAGCTTGTGGAGCTTGGGGAGGCTGTCTGTGTGTTTTGAGTTTTAACACAAACTAAGGAAAAAAAAAAAGAAAAATGCTTTCTATTCTCACTGCCTTGCAAGGCATACTAGAGAAATTGGAACCTTTTCCCACAAGGAATTGATGTGTGTGCCATACTGTAAATGTGATTTCAGTCCATACAATTTCTATGGCCAGGGATTGATTGCAGGATGTACTTGTCTGTAGCAGGTTATTGAGTAAACTCAGCAGATCTGTAACTGAGGCAGCCTCTTGCTGCCAGTGACAAGACCAAAGATTTTGCAGACCATTAATTCATCCATCTAATCAGCCAGAAATTTCAGCGGTGCTTGAAAGAATTGCCTCTTGGGCACCCTTAGAAATACCAGTTAACTTCATTAGGCTTTTTATGTTGAGTCTAATCTGTGCTTTCAGATTGATCTTCTTCTCATAATGAAAATGTTAAGCAAGAGTAAAAATTGTTATTGCATCCTTGATAGGAATCATGCAACATGGATCAAATAGTATAACTCAGTTTAAATAACCTGAAATATATACAGTAATCTTAAGGAATGCATGCTCAGTTCTGCTTGGGTTGTCTGTCTTGTCCTGCTTATCTTCTTTAGAAGCGTAATTCTCAAGGGTTTAAGTACTGCACTAACGTGCCTCACTCCCAAATAGGACTACCTGATATAAGTTTATCCTCTTGGTTGGAACGAGGGTAATTAGGGGAACAATAGAAAAGCTTATTAAAACTGCATTCTGGTTCAGTGTAGTGAAAAGTGAGCTTCCTGTGACAAGATGCTTCCAAAATCACGTTTTTCTGATTTCTCACTGGCATGGTTCCCCAGCATTAGGCTGTGTCGATTTGAAGCAGTGGCTGGGGCTGTGCTGGTGGCCGTGTTTGCATTGCTGTGGTGGTTGTGATAGACTGGAACAATAACCTTAATCCAGGGCACCTTCTCACCCCTGAGGGAAGGGAGGAGTTCCGCAGGAATTTACAATCTGCTTTGCATTGCATTTCACTTTCTTGGGTCGAAGGTTTTTACATCAGGAAAAGCATAAATTGGGCTATGTTTCCCCCCAGCTTGGCTTTGCAGGTGGTGTCAGTATTGAAGCCAGCACAGAGCAGGCTGCTGGACTTTGTAAAGCTGTGAGCACCCTTGCATATATCTACTCCCCGGTTTGCCTGGGACTGGTTCCTCACAAAATAGCCGTGTTCATGCTAGTTACCATAATCCATGAAAGCTGGTTGTACATCCTGGGTTCTGCTTCAGTGAACTGAGAAGCCTGTCTGTCTAAAAACAAAATCACAGCAGCCAGCAAATGGTTTGCCTGTGTAGTCAGCCCAGCCCAGGCTCTGTTTCTGTGCCCTGCTTGCAGGCTGAGATTGCGGGTAAATCACATGGCTGGGTCGGGTGGCTCTGGGGAGGCTCGCAGGGAAAAGCAGTGCTGGATGGGCCTTTTTAGCACGTTTACTGCCTTCCTTTAGACTTCACACTGCAGGCTGACTCACGATTTTGGGAAAAGTAACAGATTTCCTTGAGATTGTCCACACTCACAGGCTGATGGGACAGCCTCTCACAGTGGTTTGGGTGCAGGTATCACTTTTTATCTAATATTGCTGCAGCATCAGTAAGTGGGGTAGAGTTAAGGAGTTACTTTACCATTACCTCAGAGCTATTTAGGAGATATGGGTCTTGCATTACTGGGTCCTTCTGAGAAGGAAGACAAAAGTGGCAGTGGGACAGAGCTCCTTACTGCTATGAGGCTGCAGTGGGGGATCTCCTGGCCTCAGCAGTGCTGCAAAACTGCCTTAGGGCTCTGTGCAGTCAGGCCTGTTGAACAGCAGCAGACTGAACACTGTTGAACAGGGACTGATTTGTCCTTGACTCAGGTGTTGGAAAATGCTGAGCAGTTGGTGTTACAGCAGAGAATTCCATCGCTATGTGACAGGCAGCTCAGCTTTTCCCTGATAAGGGCTTGAGAAATGATGAAGCTTTGCTCATACTGCTTTTGAGCCGTAGTCCATGTGATGCTCATTGCAAATATATGTACTTTGAGCTTTTTCTCTTTAAGCAAATCCATGTAGCAGTACAAAGCTTAAAATCCAGGGCAGTGGCTCAACATCCTTGTTTCAGGTTCATCTCAGGAGGTTGGTGCCTGCTGCTGGCAGACAGTGTAAGGCATGGACAGTGCTGTTTTGAACTGTGCCCTGGTGTTGAGTCTGCAGGGAACCTTGTTTAGAAGGGTTAGATAAATACAATTAGGCTGCATTGCCAGCAATGATGTTCTTATTTAATGCATTAATGAGTGCAGGTGGCAAGACCTCTGAAGTGAATTAAATGCAATGCAAACTCCTGCTATACTAGCAGAGCCATTGTGTGCCACTGAATGCTGAGCCAGCTCATTTGAGAGATGAGGTGGGAGATGGGAATGAGCTTCCCATGCCTGAATGATAATTTTGAGCATTACCTTACAGCACAACCAGCTTGTGCCAAAGAACCAAGAGCAAGCGAGTGTGTTTTAGAGCTGCATTTCTGTCAATAGCACCAGTAAGATAAGGTGGTCACAAAAACAGATTGATTTGCTTGTCACCTTGTTCTGTCACCTGGCAGGATTCAATAATGCACTGGTTAAAAAAATTCTGCTCAGCCCACACCAGCACTTACAGTGCTAGAACAACACCACCCAAATCCATTCCTTTCCTTCTATAGGCAAGATTTTGGAATCCAGCACAGTTACTGTGCTCTGCTGGCTTTTCCCACGGAGAAACCTGGTTTTTATTTCCTGCTGCTTTAACCTTAGTATCAGTGAAATGATTCCTGGAAAGCTTCTATTGATTGCACATGATTGTCTAATTAAAGTGCAATAAGAAGAATTGCAGAACACTCGCTCTTACAGCCCTGTGCTCGTTGTAGACACTGTAAATTAGAAAGCTTTCTGTTCAAATATGGAAAATGTCAGTGCTTATTTCCTTTTGAATTTCTAAGCATCTCCTGAAGGCTGCACTTGTAGATGTGTGATTAATTTTTTTCCTAAATAAGAATTGGAAAGAAGTGTTACCTAGAGAAGAAATGAAGCCCCACAGGCTTGCAGGGGCCCTGTTCTAAACCTGCTAGCTGTAACCCTAAAGGAGGCACTTCTAAAGGAATGTATTTTAATCTGAAACCTGCTAGATGATCCTTTAACATCATGTGCACAAATATAAATGGATATCAATTACAACATATAGAGACAAGTCTTTAGTGCTCTCTTGTTCTTACCTGGAGGCTGTTTGTTGCTCTGCCTGGACTTTGTGGCTGTTTTGCTCCCTATTGCTTGTGGTTTGATACTTTCTAGTGACTTGGATCTTCCTGAGATATGTGCAATGAGCTAATTAAAAATAGATCCTAGTCCTTGATACATTGCAGGAACCCAAGAGTTTATTGTTCCAGGAGTGCATCTTACTTAGTCATTGATTGAATACACGGCCTTGTGGAAATAACTAAACTTAGGCAAACCTTCAGCTTGCATCTCATCTCTACATGACCCATGATTCATGTGAAGTATTTACAGAGCTTTATGAATGATCAGTAATTCTGCCCAAGACACTGGACAGAAAGATCAGTAGAGAATGGTGGACTTTGAATTAATTAATGATGCATCAACTGCATACAAAACCTCTTAAATACATTCAGTATTATGTGTGAAAATGACTTTTCCCTTTCTTTCCCTTCCAGATGTACTTTCCGATTCCCTAGCACGGTTATAAAGATCCAGTTCACGTCTTTATACCATAAAGAGGAAGTAAAAGAGGAAGCCTCAACACATCCCCTTCGGCCACTTTACCCTCAGATATCACCTCTGAAGATCCACATCCCGGAGCCGGATCTCCGGAGCGTGGTCAGCCCCCTCCCATCCCCCACAGGCACTATCAGGTAAGATGTTAATTCTCAAAAATGTCTTCTCTGGCATCAGTCTGTCAGCCCTGTTTTGTTTGGTATCCTTGGTGCAAGAAATGCCCCATTAAAAATAACTAGCTAAATCTCTGATGTTCAAAATGATGGGAGACTGCTAAAAAATGTTATGGTGGCAGGCAGTAGGGCACAAGGGTTTTGTCTAGGAGCTCAGAGGGTTCAAGGATAAATGTGAGTGTTGGTTTCACACTATAGAGTTACATATAGAGTCTATCTTTGGCAGTGGAATTAGAAACATTTATTGAGAGCTACCTATATGCATGGAGAAAAGAAAGCAGGCATATACTTTCTATCTTAAGACTGCCCTGTTTTATTTTTATCTCAGTAATATTCTGTTGTTGCTGGGTGGTGCTGCTGTTATCTGAAGTTAGGGACAAGGGTGGCCATTGGCACATGGTTTCCTGGGAATGGAAGGAAATGGGGGTAGGATGCTGACCATGTACTCAGGGGCTGTAGCAATCTAAATGTACATCTGGGCAAGTATCCTGTTTTGTACATGATCTGAACTGTGGATGTGCAGTAGAAAGAAGCTGAACATCAAGTTACTGTCCAGAATATTTTCTTTCCTTTTTGGCATAGAGTTGAGGGTACAGAGTTTCAGTGAAATCTTTTAAAGTTAAATCTGTTACTTGAAGTACAATACGTTTTATAAGGGAAAGGAGGCTCATGGTATAGGATGATGTATTAGAATTCTAAAACGTGTGGGCATCAAACTAGCAAGAGTGTGCCTGATAATAGTAGTAGCCTTTGGGTTGTTTTCTTGTCTGTACATTTGTAAAAAGGTATAATATGCAAATCTCTTCTGACAGCACTAATTCAGTGAGTAGTATTCAAATCTGCGTGGCTGAGACTGAGACTTCAGTGTCACAATGAAGCTGGTTTGGGTTTGCATGATCTGGAGGCTTGTTTGGGTTTTTCCGACCGCCTTACAGAGCTGCACAGATGTGCAGTGCAGATATTCTAGAAAGAGGGGGCTGGAGGTAGCTGTGGTTTTAGTCCTGTGTTCAGGCACTGCTTTTAGTTTATATTTAACCTTCTCTTTTTAGATGAAGCTCGTTGCTGGGAGGGGAGGGGGATGGTTCCTTTGCCAACATATGGTAGTTAGTTTCCATTCAGTCATCTTGTGCAAAGCAGCGCAGTGTGGTTTGTGTTACTAACAGAGGCTGTATCTTTTGACTCTGGCATATGCCTGCAACTGATATTTGATTCCCTGAGCATGTTTCTTTTGCATAAGGAGAAAGTGGAAATAGTAGTGTTGAATTGTGCCCAGCCCCTAACGCAGTGTTTACTAAGGATGATTAATGATTGCATCCGTTTGTCTTGAGCAGAAGCGAATCCAGCCAAGTCTTCAGAAAACCTCAAAAGACATCTGAGGTTTCGCTTGCTGAAGCCCTTTCATTTCCGAGTTCCTCTTACAGAGGAGGGCCTGACTCGTTTGTAAACATCCCTGCTCAGCCCCTTCAGCCTTCCCCTCTCCCCCAGCAGTGTCTTGCAGCTGGGAAGTGATTTGGGTGTTTCTGCTCCTCTGGGAGCATGTGGCTGTGCATTCCGGCCATCTGACTTCCAGGGCAGCTCTCTGCTCTCTTGGTGGCTTCACAGTGCTGGGTGAGACTGGCACAGTGTCCTCTACTCCTTCCCAGAGGCAGAGCTGGGAGGGCTGGTGGGGCTCAGCATGAAACTCAGACCTCTCTCCCACTGCTGGCTTTGGGAGGTTGTTGCTGGGTTCTCCTCCTCCTCCTTCCTCTCCCCCTTCTAGTATTTACTTTCCTAATTTGGTGCGTTTGCTTTGCTCCTCCCTGATTGGCCCATGGAAAATTATTGCAGTTTGGAAATCCTGGGCAGGGTGAAATTTCCTTTTTGGAAAGTGGCTCCTGGCCCCCTTTTCCTGCCTCCTCCCTGGTGTAGGGCAGGGGCTGTACCTGCACTGCCCCCACCAGATCCAGCCCTGCCCTCCTGACCCCCAACCCTGCTCTGCCTCCCTGTTTACACTGCAGCTTGCTTCCCTGCAGGTTCTCCCCTGCAAGCTTCTGGTTTTTTTCCAGCCTATTTATTTTCCCTCTGCAAAGTGCAGTGCCTAGAGAGGGAATGAGCTTTAGTTAAACAAAACCAAACCTGCCACCCTCAGCAGCTTTGCAAAGCAAGATTCCTGCTTATTCCTGGGGAGAAATGTGCTCACTGTTTTCTCAGCTAGGTGTTTTGTCTCCAGGAGGGGCTCTGTGTGGATGTGTTTTGAATGCTGTTGTACAGCTGTAAGGGAAAATGTTGGTTGGCAGCGTGCTGTGAGGGTTGCAAAGAGGCATGGATTATTTCTTCCTGCTTTGAGTTCAAAACTCCTTTTCAAAAAAATCAGACTTGCATTTTTCCTTTCCAGAAAGGAAAAGGCTACTGGTTGTAAGAACTCACTAGAAGCAGCCTGCCATTTAACACAAGATATGAAAGGGCAGAGTAACACCAGATCGCTCCTCAGTAGGTTCAAGGCATTGAAAAGCTCTGTGAAAATCACGTGGGGTTTGGTTGAATTCAGCTCTGCTTTTTGGGAGATAAAACTGAGTCACAGTTTCAGGAGTTAAGGAGCTGTCTGTCAGTACATGGCTTTAAGCTTCTGCACCTTGGATTTGGAGGATCCTCTTTGGGTGACAGTGGTTCCACAAAGTTTCTCACCTATGCTGCAAACACTTACCTTTGCCTGATTTTGTGGTAAATGCACAATACCTACATATATGTGACTCTGTGTTGTAACCCAGTCCACAGAGTGGCTTGTGCTTGAATTATTGTCAGATCTACAGAGACAAGGTGCGATGCAGGACTCTATTCCTGGTCTCAAAGTCTTACTGAGTTGGAGTTTAGATTTACAGTGTTTAATTTCCTTTTTACTATAGTCCAGTCGTTGTTAATGGCCCTGTAGCAGTAAC
The DNA here is from genome assembly GCA_013396995.1 of Dicaeum eximium. NCBI lineage: Eukaryota > Metazoa > Chordata > Aves > Passeriformes > Dicaeidae > Dicaeum > Dicaeum eximium. The sequence continues at coordinate 1,635,058 of VWZP01009288.1, forward strand.
TTAACTCAGTTTACCAAATAGCATCTCTCTGCAGCCTTGCCCCTCAGAGCTGGGGTGGTTTTAATATTTATGAAAATTAAATTCCTTCTTTGTACTTTTTTCCCTATTCTAAACAGCACTTAAGTTCTCAGATATATGTATAGATACACACACACACTACAATACAGAAATACTAAATGACCTACTATGGAGGTCAGTATTATTATTAATATTTTACGACTGTTACTTCTGGCTTATCTCTGCAGTAGAATAACTTCGGGCTTGAACGTTTTGTCTTGTACTTGTTTGGGTTTTTTCCACAGAAAGGGCATGGATTCTTAGCTCACAAACACAGTCTTTATCAGTAAAAAATTTCTTTGACATGTAGGAATAAGAGTCCTTAGGGTCCTGTGAGAGCCACTGCTTGAAAAGTGCCTGGTGAGGTTCAGTGTTAACAGCTAAACTGGTACATATTTGTGTGTGAACCCACATTTGTGTTTTAATTGTTAGTACTTAATGTGCCTGCCCATGTTTGGCTTTTACTAGAAGGGTTGATAACTAGTTTACAGTGTAGTTAATGGTATGAATAATGAAAGATCAACTTCTTTTGTTCTATGAGCTTGATTAGTAAACTAGAAGGTGTGAGCTGAATTGCTTGGTTTCATATGGTCCTTTTTTCACTAAGAGAAATGAGTTCAGTAACACATTGCATGTTCTGATAGCGGATTACTCAGAGGTAGCTGCAATTATCTTGACTTAGCCACCAGCTTGTTTTGTGGCCTTTAACAGGTCATTTAAATTCATTGTCTGATTTTTATGCATGCATAGTGTAATTACTACTTCACAAGCATGTGTAGTAGATAAATTATGTATTGAGCTCTTATTCCATAAAGCATGACAAGGGTGTGTGTGAGCCATGTTCCCGCAGACCTGCAGTTGCTGCCTCTGCTTTGATCCAGACTTGGCTGGGAAAAAGGGGGGCTTTTTATAGGCTTTGGGATTGCTGTTTCATAACCCCTGGGATTTACTCTGAAGGTGTGTAAGGGGAAGCTAAATGAAGCCTGGCTTCAGTGGATGCATTCAGTCACTGGAGCAGGATGCATAAATATTCCCTGCTCCATTTCATTCAGGCTTTGCTCCACAGAACACTGTGAGCCATTGAACTGAAACATCACTGAAGAGCTCCAAGGCAGATTTTTTGCAGGCTCTTTTGCATCATCTCAGTTATACATTACTTCCTGCACTCAGGCAGAATGCACAGCTCAGGCAACTCCCACAGTTGGACAGACAGAGAGGTGATTATTTTTAATCACCCGAGTCTCCAAACCGCAAGCCAAGGAGGGTGATGCATATACATCACATAAGAGAAGCAACAGTCTGTGCTGGGCTGGGGAGCTCCTATGCATGTTTATTGGAGATAATGGACCATGTGCTGGAGGAGATGTGCCAAGCCATGTGCTGGAGGAAGGGTTGCAGATGTCACCAGCTACAGGAGCACTTCCTCTTCCCCGATGAGTATAAAATGCTCACTGAATCCACAGTTGGAGTGAAGTCACTTCCTTTCCAGGGGAACCACTGGAGCACTGACGAGTAATAACAATTTCACCTTTCGTGGATAGCTCACTTTCTCTCACTTGTGGCTTGTTAGACAGCTTTGATTTTCTTCAGCATTAAGCAGGCAAGGTAGCTCACAGATTTCTCCTTTCACATCAAAATCCAGCTTGGTTTGGCAGTCTCACCACTTGTGATTGCTTCTAAAACTTGTCTGAAACACGCAAACGTGCAAAGACTTGCCTTTCTTTGAGTTACAATGTTGGGGCTAGGCTGGGGAAGGTGAGAGCAGTGGAGGATTCTCAGCCATTCTTGCTGATTGCTGTATCGTGGAAAGGCTTGTTTCGCAAGTCCAAGGGCTGTACTTTGACCTGATTCTTGCTTATTGCACATGAAAACCGTCCCTGTATCTTCATGCCCCTTTTTGTGGTCTCCTGAAGTGGAGTATTGTGGTAGTCAGAAGTTTGTGCTGTTTCTCTAACCATAGTCCTTGTGCCCAGGGCGACACACTTCCAGCTTGCATTCGAGGAATAGACTGGGGAGGATTATAAGAAATGGTGATATTTTTTCTCTGTACCCAACAGAGGCTTAAAAAATACCCAGTCATACTGGAATCTGTATATTGGCAGCGTTGTCAAGGCTGTAACTCTTACCCTGCTATGTGTCTGTACCTGCTTCACAAATGTGCACATGGGAATTTTTCAAAGGCACTACCATGTGCATACCATATCCTAAACCAGCAGTGGTTTTGTTCTTCTTTAGCAGTGCAGATTCCAAGTCAGGTGAACAATTTTTTATGGGATCCCAGGTAATCTTTCCTCTTTGTCATAGAGAGGAGAGGTGCTTTTTCCATATACCTGGCTTAAATTTAGCCTCCATAGCTTGATCCCTCGATTGAGTAATAGGGCAACTTGCCTGCACTCTACTACTGCCTCTCCTTCTGGGGAAGTTGGCACTTGAATTTGGGAGTGTTTTGGTTTCCAGATTGTTCACAGACTTGTAATATGACCATAAATAAATAATGTAAGTACTTGTTGCTTCATTTTTATTTTTATTACCCCCTAGCCCATAAAACATGCCTAGTATTGAGAGACTGTGGAAATCTTTATGTGAGAATCTCCATGTGCCCAGGGAGCAGATCCCTCTAGCAGTGTTCTGCCTCAGACATGGGTATCTTGGGGATCATATAAGAACATAGAAAAAAAGAGTAATGCTGACTTAGGTGTAGTTTGCCTCCATTTTCTTGGACAGGAGACTGCCTTGGAGCAGGGACTTCCTGACTGTCTTCTAAAGCCCCTGATGGTTTCCCTGTCCCTTCCTTTCCCCAAGAACTTTTGTACTGGTCTTTTCCATTCACACAGACTTTATTGTCAGCCCTGTCACTCCACAGTGTAGCCACAGAAGTAGAAACACTTTCTTTTGTTTTGGACGTGCTGCTTAGTTTCATTTTGTGCTCACCATCTCTTCTGGTGCAAGAGGCCAGGAGCTAAACGCTTCCTCTTGGCTTTGATTTTACAGCTCTGTCACTTTGCGCCTCAGCTTCTGTCTTAAACAATTTTTTCTTGTATGAAATCCATTCAATATCTCCAATCATCCTACTTACCCCTGTCAGTACCTTCTCTGGATCTGCTCTATCCTTTTTCCTTTTTTTTTTTTTTTTAATGAGTAGACGAGCAACACAGAGTGTCCTGGTGTGAATGCACCATGGGCACCGTGGTACGTCCTGTTTTTGCAGGCTGATTCTTTGGCTAAACAAACTGATTGTGGACATTCCAACAGCAATGCAGCACGTTGTACACACTCTCCAGCAGCTCAGAGTTAATTGCTGCTAGCAAATGCTGCGAACTTGCAGGCTGGGTTCCTCTTGGCAGGAGTTGAAAGTGAATCGTGGTGTTACAAAGAACATTCAAACCCCGTGTTTGAAAGGCATCCTGCCACTTACATGAGTGAGTGTATTGCAGGCACTGCCTTCAGCCCTCATCTTTCTGGCCTTTCTGCCAAAGAAGGGTTAAGTCTGAAATGGAAAACATGCTGCAGAGTACTGGTGTGATTCAGCACGTGGTTGTAGTCTGATTCTAAAGCTGAGTTCTCAGCATGGTATTTAGAGAACTGTGGCTCAGTGGCTGCCTGCAGACACTGTTTCAAGTTGAGATGCTGAATCCTCAATGGATATCAAAGATCTCTGGTACTTGGGGCATTAACCGTGGTACCATGGGATTAAGATGTGGGTAACTGCAGCTGGTTTGCTTCCAGCTCTGTGTGTCTTTCGGGGGTGTATAACACTTGCTTCCTCTCCAGAATGCTCTCTTCCATTACAAGCAAGCTTAACCCAAATTAGCTTGGATTGCTTGTAAGCTAAGTTTGCCAGCATGGGCAGTGAGCATGGATCACAGCAGTGTGGTAGGATGTCAGAGCAGGGTGAAATTGCAGACCTAGGGGTGCTTTTCTCAGTAAAAGGTTATAGTATCAACATGGATCGAGTTATGGCCAAGTATTGATGCCATGTTAATATCCAACAAATCATTATTAGTGTCCTTGCAGTTGATTTTTGTTTTATAGCACAAACAGGTGTTTGTACAGAAAACTCTTTGTTTCATAATATTTTTAAAGGGGGTGTGAGTGCATGCAAGCATCCCCAGCCAGCCCCTGACTTTGGGTGGTGAGGAGAATTCCAGGAACTCCAGGAAACTGATGTCACTGCATTGTGTTTGCTTGTTTTCTTTTGACTGCACTAATGTTTAATTTTAACTTAACCCTCAGAGGGGTATTTTTAGTAAAACTGTTTCTTCACTCCTTCTGTCCCATGTTGGGAGGGGAACAGATTGTGTCTCCTTGTTTTTTCCAGTAGTCAGCTCCTTCTGCCTCCCCTCTGAAGAGCTGTGATGATTGACTGAGAGCTTGAACACTCAGCAGCATGTGTTACCCTGTCTGTGCTTGGAGTGCCTAAACGCTGGTGTTTGTTCTGCCCCCACATCTCTTGATTTGATCATTGATCCAGGCTGAAAAGAAGCAGATCTACCTGGACAAAAGGGCTTCATTCTGATAAAAGATTAGTATCTCTTCCAAATCTTTGGCTATGCTGTGGCTGTCCCAAGGGTGATCATGATCATGTTCTTCAGTGAATATCTGCTGGGAGAGCCTGGCTTTTCCACAGTTATTAACACTTTAGTTTGGAGGGGCTTTGTCAACACTCCAGAGAATCACAGCCCTGCAAGGGATGGGTTTCCCCTTTGGTTTTTTTAGTTTGTTTTTTTAAGCAAGAGATCATACTTAAAATTTAGAAGCTAGAGCTGGAGAGGCAGGAACTGAGCTGCTTGTTCTCCTGATCTTGAATAAAGAAATAAATTCTTTTATCTATTTTTATTTGTGTATTTATTAAAACAGAAAAGAAAAAGCAACAAATACAACTCTGCAGAAAGTGGATTTATTGGAGAACTTTTCTCTCTTCCATATCTTTGTCCTTAGTTTTGGCTTCTGTCTCTGTGGTTTGTTCTTTGTGTATTTCTGCAGACAAATAACAAAATCAGAAAACTCTGTTTCATCCTGTTCCATTTCTAGCCCGTGTGTTACAATAATTGCTCGGGTGCCAAACACAAAAATAATCACTGTGTTTTTATTTTGTCATTGTTTCATGTATGAAAATGGCTTTCAGTTGTAATTGTCTGCACATTATAAGAAGTGTGTATGTGAAGAAGCTATTGAAAAATGACAGCAGAATAATTAAATTCACACCAGCTCCTCATGCGAATACTAAGACATCAAGAGTGTCTTCTGTGGTTTAGTATTACCCGCTTCCAAAGCTTGGAGTAGGAAATTTTCATTCATTTTCCTGCACAAATAGGTCTCTGCTCTTTGAAAGGCTGGGTAAGAAATGCCTTTATCTCTGGCAAAGGGAGATCTCTAAGTATGGGCTCATCAACATTTTATACCTTGCACTACCTGAAAGTTTTATCTGCCGTGCTCCTGAGCAGCATCCTCCCTTAATGCCCAGGAGTGCTGGTGGGCACTGAAAGGGTTACCAGGTGCTGTACAAGGCTGGTGTATGGGACAGGAGTGAGCTTGGGCTCCCTGTTGCAAGGCTTTGTTGTGGCTGGATATTTCTGCTGCCTTTTCTCTGCCCCCAGCCCCCCCATTCTGTAATTCACTTCTAAAAGAAACCAGGCTGGGTTGTGCTGAGCTCAGCACTGCAGCCATTTGCAGAGACACCACAAGGAGTAGCAGCACTTCTCAGTTTACAGGCTGGACTGTGGTAGGAAATGGTCATTCCTTACACTGACAAATTGCTTCTGCACCCAAGGTATTGCCCAGTGAGCAAACAAAGGTTGTCTCACTGCTTCCTCTCCATCCCTGTGTGTATGTGGGGGAAGCTGTCCAGCCAGTTCTTTTCAGGAGGGGACCATGTTCAGTGTTTTTTTCATACAGCATTTGATGCAGTGCTCTGATGAGTGTCAGCATTTGTTTGTGTCAGTTATTGGGCATTTCACCACTAAGAGGATTGTTTATGCCAGTTTTACTGAATTCTAGTTCCAGCTGTGAGCTTCAATTTGCATCTTTTCATACAATTTGAACTGCTTGTTTTGCTATGTAAATCTTCTGTGTATTGGTTTGCTTTCTTGTTTACTGTTTCTCTGCTCCTAGAAGACATTTGTAATCCTGGGATTTGGCTGTGCATCCTGCTGTTCTGGCACTGAATCCCTCAATTCTGGACAGCACAGGACAAGGGAGAAGACAGAAAAAGGGAACTTCAGCTTCCCAGACTCATCCCTCTCCTCCCATCCTTCCAGGCTAGGTTGGATGGGGCTTGGAAAAACGTGGTCCAGTGGAAGGTGTCCCTGCCTGTGGCAGGGGGTTGGAACAAGGTGATCTTTAAGGTCTCTTCCAATCCAAACCATTCTTTGATTCTTCCAGCCCTACAAATCAAGGATGTGTGATCCCTAGACAAGCCTTTCTAATTAGTTCTCATCTTGTAGCACTCATTTCTGTGTGCCTGATTGATGTTGCAAATTATAGCCCCTTTTTTATGTCTGTGTAGCGTTTTAGCACCTGTGGTGCTCAGTCACCGTTCCTGTAATGCCATCTTGTGGTGGCCCTGCCACTCTGAACGTGCCTTTTCCAGCCAAAACTGATGTTGGGCTATCTCTGTGTGTAGGCAGTGAGAGCAGCTCCCCTCTGCTGATGTATGAGTGTGGGGTGGATGGAGGAAACGCCTGGCTCCAGCTGTGTGGTGTCAGGCTATGGTCTTGTGAAGCTCAGACGTGGTGTTCGGGACCTTCAGGGCAGACCCCTGCTCTGGGTGCTTTAGTTTTGATGCTGTACAAGTGTCTGTAAGAAGGATTGATTAACTATCATCTGCTCATTGGTGTGTTGTTCCTTAACAAGTCATAACAAACTATTCATTTGCTTAAATATTCATCCCTGATACACTGTGTGCTGTTTGAAGTTTTAAGTGCTTCTCTAAACACAAAGGAGTTGTTTAATACTTTGAAACACTGCTCTGTTGTGATTGCAGGAAGTGTATATGGCGAGGAGTATCAGGATTTTGTAGAAATTCCAATTTTATCTCTGGTGGATATTTTTCTCAATCTGTCTGGGCTTTGGGTAAGCCACAGGGGCAAAAGTAAGGCCATAGCATCTGCTTCTGCATGACCAGAGAGCTTTACTGTACCTTCGAGAGCAAGAACTGCGTGCCTTGGTAATAAATGAAGTAACAACTGTATTTTTTTTTCTTTTTTTTGCCTCTCCAGTGTTCCCAACTCCTGCCCAGCCAGTCCACGTGGTGCTGGATCCTCAGGATATCGCTTTGTTCACAACATTACCTCGGATCTGCAGCTGGCAGCAGAGTATGCAGCAAAGGCAGCATCAGAGCAGCAGGCAGATGCATCTGGAGGGGACAGCCCAAAGGTTCACACAAACATTACTTACCCAGCAGTGCTCCTTGGGAGGATTATTAAAATCTGGGGCTTTATTGCTAGTCTTGGTTAGAGTTAAAAGGGGTTTAAGAACACCCTGGCCATAAGGGTGCTGTGTACAGTGTCCTCCAGGGGTTTGAGACCATTCCCTTAAACTGTCATTGGCTTTGTGGTAGTCTCTGCTTGCTTAGCTGCCCAAAATGTATTCAAATCACTCACTAAAGTGTTTAAGCAAGAATAATTTCTTTTTGCTTATTTGATAAATCAAGATCCCATAAAGAAGAGGCACATAAAATTCAGCTTCTCATTTTGTTCTTTTAATTAATGGTATTTTGCAAAACACAGTTGGGGAAAGCAGAAGCAGGGGAAGAAACCAGATCCTTGTCATGAGAAGTCTGTACTCAGACTTTAAAACAAACACAAAGACCTGTCAAGTAGGTGTTAAATGAGGAGAGTGGCAAGTGGAATTTAGATTAAAAAATAACTTCGTTAGAATGATAAAATGTAATTTTGGTGAGCTGATCTTCAGATCAAAGTTAAAAGTTCCATATCCAAAACCACCTGATTTGGGATTGGGTGGAGGAGCACACTACTAGATCGGTTTTTTGTAGACTTAATTCTCCCTTGAGACAAGCAGGGTTGTTCTTGATGGAGTAATGCAAAGAGTTGGAAATACGAGATCTAGCAAACAAATTAAAGTTCCTAGAATGAAACAAATCCTGCTGGAGAAGGGAAGGGATGGGATCAGGTTTCATGTTGGGTTTGTTGCTGGGAGGAGGGCTGGTAACATACTGCCTGAAACCTTTCTAGCAGAGTGGAGCTGTAGCTGGGCAGAACTGAGGGCTTTAATTCATGAGCACAGAAAGCAGTGAATGTACCTGTACTCTATTTCTTGATTCCAGTTGCCTGTCTTGACCCCTTTCCTTGTGCTGGTGTAAGCATGTGTGGGAAATTCATTGGGGAATGGAATCAGATTGAAGTTGGAGGTGATGTGTGTTTGTGGGGAGATTGGAAGGAGATACTCCCATCTGACTCAGCCCTGCTTACACACAAATGCTTGGATGGAGTGGTGGCAGCATAAAACAGCAATGGGAGAGCTGATGCTCTCTTAGCTGCCCTGCTGCTGTCTTGGCATCAGTGAAAATTACAGCCCAATGTACTTTTTAAGTTTGGGTTATGGTACACTGCAGTGTAGGAATTCTTTGTTAGTGACTAAATTTTTGTTTGTTTTTTTTTCTTCCTTAGGATGAATCCAAGCCACCCTATTCTTATGCTCAGCTAATTGTGCAGGCAATATCTTCAGCACAGGACAGGCAATTAACACTAAGTGGGATCTATGCCCACATTACCAAGCATTATCCATATTACAGGACTGCTGACAAAGGCTGGCAGGTGAGTTCTTGACACTGACAAGCTTTTAAACTTCTTTGACATGGCTTATCTGCTTTGAAATGCATTTATTAAAGATTTGGGGCACTAGGAATAGAGCTGCTTTGACTGTTCCCAGAGTGAATTTGTTTAACAAAAGCTGACTAGTTCATTTGTGGGTGATTAGTTTTGTTGTTTCATTTTTGAATACTTTGTAGGGCAATGTAATCTGTTACTGTTGGGCTCTCTGGTTGCTCTTTTAATGCTGTAGTCATGTATCTTTCATTTTGTATTTTATTTCCCTACATCTTTGCTATCAGTCACTCCTCTGCCCAGACACTTGCTTAATCCTTCACCTCATCTTTGGCATGATTCTCCCAGCAGAGGATATCCAACCTAAAACTGAGGCTCCAGTTTTTAATCATAGCACCTTAAATCATTCCAGATACTTTGTTTTCCCAGTGTATCAACTGCATTGCTGAAGTAACAGTTTGCCAGCTCTGAATTGGAGTGGGAACTTGGGAAACGGGGAGTCCATGCACTCCTTGTGGTACTCAAGGAAACCTGACCAGCTTCAGAGGAGAGTTTGGATGTAGTTAGCACATGCTTGATCAAACTTCAGTGTTCACTTGAGGGCTGCTTCCAACGTTCAGGAACCTCAGCTCCACCTGCTTTCAGACTTTTTCTTGGCATCACACCTCTGCCATGGCTGTTGGCATTTGAATGTAATACACTCATACAGCTGCAAAGGCTCTCGCAGCTGCTGATTTCACTGTGTGCAACTGGCAGGAGCAGTACTGCTTGGTGCACTTTGAGTGCAGTTGGAATAAATACATTTCTGCCTGCCTGGCTTTTCCCTGCAGTTCTAATTAATTGTGGAATTCACTTCCTGCCCTAACCTGCTCAGCAGAGTTGTGCTTTGTGAACCAGTTGCTGCATCCTGCTTCAGAGAGTGCATTTCAGCAGGGAGTGAAGCTGCCTTTTTCTCTCCTCTCCAGTGGCTTTGTAAGGCTTCACCAGTGAAGAGATTGTCTAAACCTGCTAGAAAAGCTTTTGTTTTGTTTTGAAAGTGGAAGAGGGATGAGTTTGTGCACACAGAGGCTTACTGAGCCCTTCCTCAGCCCAAAAGGGCTGTAAGAGGTGGGCTTTTGCAATGGAAAGGATAAACAGTCTTGTCATCATCTGGAGAGTTGCAGAGTGCCACAGAGCTCATGGATTCCTCACAGAGCTGGCTGAGGGCATGTTGGCTGCCTTGCATTGTGATTACTGTAGGATGCAGTGTCCTCTAGGGCATGTTTGGGCACCCTGGTAATCGTTTGGCAGGTGAACAGTTAGCACAGGCTCAGGCAACTTTTTCCCCTCGCCAAGAATAAAGCCTGTCTTTTGAGAGAGTTCTGATGTGGTTTACAATGATTTCCCCCTGCCTCAGCAAAAGCTCTGCTTTCATGGCTTTCCACAGAGAAGTCACTGCTCTGCCTGGCTCCAGATGTATTTAAGTAATGGTTAGTACCAAGCAAACCCATCTTTCAGCTTGGTTAGGAGAAACTCTGGCACTTTCCCCCAGGTTTTCTCCTGCTGTTCTCCCGTGACTTTGGAGCTGTGCTAGTTGAGTGACTTGTTTCTACCTTCAACACTGATTCTGGCAGTGTGGATTTATTTTTCCAAGCTGTGTGGTGCAACCCATTTGTCTCTGTTACATACTTCTTCATGGTAAAATAATCACCTCATTCCTCTGCTTCCTGCAGAATTCCATTCGGCACAACCTCTCCTTGAACCGTTACTTTATTAAAGTCCCACGCTCCCAAGAGGAGCCTGGAAAGGGCTCCTTTTGGCGTATTGACCCTGCCTCTGAAGCCAAACTTGTAGAACAAGCATTTAGAAAAAGAAGGCAAAGAGGAGTGTCCTGCTTCCGAACACCTTTTGGGCCTCTCTCCTCCAGGTAACTTCAATTTCCTCTCATCTCTCTGCCAAACTCATTACAAAGAAAATAAACTAAAACTTTTCCTGAAGTACAGTGAGTATACTTTGCTTCTGTTTATAGTTTAAGAGGTGATATAGTTAGTCCTGAGGCATGATCTGAAAATTGTTCTGACTTCTTAAGCGTTTAACAAAAAAAATCCAGAAGCAAACTGCAAAAATGCATCAAATAATGTATCTGTTTTGGCATCATTTCAAAGAAATTCAAAGCAGTTATCACTGGAGTGAGTGTTTTCAGATGCCAATCTCTGATTTCATGAAAGCTGTGTTTAGATGTGGGTTAGATCATAGTGGGAATAACTTGTGTGGTATTTAAAACACTCTCCTATAGAGAGATCAGGTTGATGGTGGTTGTCAGCAGTGAAGCAATGGGAGTTCTGTGTGGCTGCTCCAGTCAGCTCCACTGCCTTGTGCAGTGACAGCTTCTTTGAGCCCTGTAGCTGTGAGGAGAAGACTTGGAATTCAGGACTAGCTGGAGCAGTTTCATGGAACATTCCTCCCACACCTCCTATTTTTTCTGTTAAAATGTGGGGGGAAGAGGAGGAGAATTTTTCAGCTTTTTATTCTGGTTTTTCATTAAAGAAATGTACAATTCCTCATGTGTTTGGGACCAGAGGTGGGAACCAAGTGGCTGGGGAGGGAAGCAACAGAGGCAAAGGGAAGCAACTGCTCTGCAAGCATATGCAGGGCCAGACACTTGCCTCTACTTGCATCTTTCTTCTTCTCCCTGTCACACTCAAACTCTGACATATGTTCTTTGAGAATGACTTGAAGTTATAAAACTGATCTGAGCATGCAGCATTTGGGGATTCTCTGTCAGCAGTGGGTCTAACAATGAAATGTTAACCCAGCTCTGAAGGGTTCAGTTTCCTTCAGCAAGGAATAACACAACAGTATTTGGAGCTGGAGTGTTTGTGGGGTCCCTGTGTACCTTTCAGCCCTTCCCAGCAGGACTGCAGTGGGTGGTGTGGAGGAAAGGCTGTCCTTCCTAGAGGATCCTGTGCTGGACATAACTCTGGGTCTCTGCTGCTGTCTTGTGGTCAAAATGCATCTGCACTTTCCAACACTGTGTTTTGGTGTTTCAGGAGTGCTCCTGCCTCCCCTACTCACCCTGGCCTGCTGTCCCCTCACTCTAGTGGCCTCCAGACTCCAGAGTGCCTGTCACGGGAGGGCTCACCCATTCCACACGATCACGACTTTGGGTCAAAGTTAGCCTCAGTTCCAGAGTATCGGTATTCCCAGAGTGCACCTGGTGAGTAGCTCTTGTTCCAGAGGGGCTGTTCACTTGCCCCACGTGCCATGCTGAGGACACCACAGCAAGGCTTCTGCAGTGTTTTTTTGGAGGATCCAGGACTGTCTTTCCACTTTGTTGTTAGAGACTGATGGTGCAAGTACAACTTCAAACCATTTTTCTTACCTCTCTTTGGATGAGAGGCACAATGTGTAGAGTCAGCTGATCTTACCTTGAGCTAGAAAGATCTTGGGCTGTCAAGATCTGACAGCAGAGTAGCCATGGCAGCACACAGCTCACTTGCTCTCATTTACCATCCTCTGGATAAGATCAGCCTGGCTACACCAAGCTCTGGTGCTGTGGCCTGGTAAATATTTGCTTTTCAGCTGTGCTGACCTGGGGTGTAGGGTGAGGTTGGAAGACAAAGCTCATTAAGGAAAGCTTGGTTTGGGTATTTTCTGAATGCTTATTATAGCTTTTATTCACAGAAATGTGCTCAGATGGCAAGGTTTTGTACACTAGTGAGAAGTTTTGAAGGTGGTATTTTTGAAGGTTTGGTTTTGTTTGTTTGTTTGTTTCTACCTCCATTCCTGTCAATGCTGAAGCACTGAGTAGGCTGGAAGTGCACAGATGAAATAAGTGGGGGTCTTTTTGCCTCTCCTGTTAACGTCTGCTTCTCTTTATTGTTCAGGATCTCCAGTGAGTGCCCAGCCAGTGATTATGGCTGTTCCTCCCCGACCATCCACCCTGGTGGCCAAACCGGTGGCCTACATGCCAGCATCCATAGTGGCTTCTCAGCAGCCTCCGTGCCACGCGATCCACGTCGTCCAACAAGCTCCCACTGTCACCATGGTCCGAGTGGTGACCTCCTCTGCAAACTCTGCAAACGGATACATCCTCACAAACCAGGGCACAGCAGGAGGAGCTCATGAAGCTGCAGGGGCAGTGTTGGACTTAGCTGGTGACCACAGAGGTAGTGTTTCACCTCCCTTGCTACTCTGCTAATAAGTCATGAGCAGGCTCAGAGGGGACAGTGGTTGAACATTTTCACTCACTGGGCACTGAGCCGTTAAAACAGATGTTTCTCCAGGTAAAACTTAAACCAAATGAGAGCTCATCCATTTCTTGTCTCACCAGAGAGCAGGACAGCTGTGTTCCTTTGTCTCCTGGGGAACAAAACTAACAGACTTTGGAGCCTGAGAAAACATGCAGTGCTTAAAATTTGCTTATTACCATAGAATGGTACAATGATCTGGATTGGAGGGTACCTTGAAGATCATCTCATTCCAACCCCTCTGCCATGGGCTGGGACACCTTCCACTATCCCAGGTTGCTCCAAGCCCCATCCAGCCTGGCCTTGGACACTTCAGGGGTGCAGCAGCTACAGCTGCTCTGTGCAATGTGTACCAGGGCCTCATCACCTCCAGGGGATATCTCATCTATACCTGGTCTTTCAGTTTGAAGCCATTCTCCCTTGTCCTCTCTCTCCATGCTTTTGTAATTATCCCCAATACCAGTGTTGTGCCTGTATATTGGCTATGAAAGGTTGTGCATTTCCAGCCAAAAGAGAGAGCCTGGGAAAGGCTGCAACTCTGCTTCAGGGTGGCTTTGTAAATAAATGATTGAGCCCTTCTTTTCTGCAGGCCTGGATTCCTAGTGGGAAAGCATGTGCTTCTGGAAGTGCAGGCAGTGCCCCATTAAAGCAGTCTTCAAAAACCAGTTAGAGCAAAGGCCTTTTTTTGTCCCTAAGCTGGAAACTCCAGCCTTGGGGGATTTAGTGAGTTAAATATTCTCTTGCTGTGATCTAGACAACACCTTGTCTGCTCCCCATTTCAGAAGGTCTAGGTGCTACAAGGTCAGTGTATACTGTACCAGCAGCAAGGCTGGTTTCTCTGACTGCTTTTATGTGGGCAGTGGGACAATGGTCCCTCTTTCTAAGGGAAAGAAAAAATTACAAAGAACTTCCCCTCTTGCAGCAGCAGAACTAGTGGCATTTTTAGCTCAGCACTGGTTATCTTGCTTGAGTTTCACTTGCATTCTCTCAAAATTCCTGTCTGGATCCCATACATGTTCCTGAAGTGCTAGCAGTTGCAGCTGCCCATCACCTGCTCCCTTCTTTCATTCACTGGTTCTTGCTGTTGCCTGTTCTTTCCCTACTTGTCCCACTCGTATCCTTTTCTAGTCTCTATTTATATTAAAATATTTTAATCTCACCCTGCTTGCTGCATTTTCCTTCCTGAACTCCTTGCTTTCCTTGCCTCTTCTCTCCCCATTCCCACCAGCTTGCCTGCAGGCTCAGTGCTTATGTCCCCTCTAACTCCACTCTTGTTGTGTGCAAATGTTAAAATGGGAGAGGCTTTCTTTTCCTACAGGACTAATGAGATTGTGCTCCTGCCCTCTCTCCTTTGAGACCCACAGAGCCTCTGGGAGAGTGGTTCCTCTCCTTTCCTGCATGCCTGGCACGATGCTGTCCTGTATCTGTTGCATACCTGCTGAATTGACCCCTTACTTATCCTGGGAGTGAGAAAAGTGGTTTACTGCTCTCAAGCAGTTACCTCTGTCCAGAAACTCTGCTCTCCTTTTTTATTTTTCCTCCATCCTGTTTTTTTCCTGTACTTCACAACAAAAGCTGGCAATTGTGGGAAGACCTCCTTGTAAATCAACCTCCATGCAGGCCTGACAGCAAGCTGCTGCAGACTTTTGGCTCCAGGCATTGTTTAAGATCTTAATGCCTTCTCCTGCTGTGTGGTATTGAAAGTCAGGCCAGTTTGTTTGAAATTGCAAAGTAAGCTATGAGGTTTGCAGTGCTAGCTGTCGATATCACAGCTGTGATGTGCCAGTAAGGGAGGTGATGCCTTTTTAGGGCAAAGGGTCAAATTGATGGGTTTGATTTTTTCTTTTTTAACCTTTGTTGTGGCTTATTGTAAGAAAAATGTTCTTAATATTGATAGAGTAAATGTGCAATAGAGAATATTTTAGTGTTTATAAATACTCATCCCTGACCTTCTGTGGTGCTGTAATCCTGGGGTGTGTATCCCTGCTAAGGTGTTAATGAGAATAAAACCTGCCTCTAAGCCAGGGCAGTGACTGATCCTTGTCTCTTCTGCTCTTCCGCAGGCATGGACGAGAAGCCAACGATCGCGTTCGCCACCATCCCCACGGCCAGCCGTGTTATCCAGACAGTGGCCAGCCAGATGGCCCAGGGTGTCCCTGGGCAGACTGTCACCATCCTGCAGCAGGCAGCCCCGGTGGCCCTGGGGCAGCACCAGCTCCCGGTGCGGGCGGTCACCCAGAACGGCAAACACGCCATGCCCACCAACAGCATCGCCGGCAGCGCCTACGGTGGGTCTGTCCCCAGCTCCTGCCTGACACTGCTCCCTGGGCTTAGCAGCCAGGCTGCAAAGCTGCAAGTGTTTTCTCCTCTTGATTTCTCTTTATCAGGTTATTCCATGTGTCCCTCTCAAAGGTATTGCAATTCTTCCGCTCCTAGGGCTGTACATCAGTGGGAGGTTCCCTTTCCTGGGGGAAAAGCCCTGCTCTCTGACAGAAGAGCCCTGTCCTTCCTTTGCCCTTGGCTATGCAGTTATTAGTACTGAGACTCTCTACCTCTTGAGGTTACTTGTTGAAAGTGTTAGTGATTCTTGTGGAGAGCCTGTTTTCATTTATTTTCTTCTGACCAACAGCCTTTGCTTGCAGCATGCCAAATAAAATTTCCATGGTGCTCTTTAGATCTTGTGATACATGACTCGGTAGAGTAATAAGAAAATAACATACTTTCCCATCTTACAATCTTAGAGCCTGAGAGAAACAAGATCTATTTCACCAGGTGAACAAATGTAGGATTTTTGTATACATAAGACGTGTTCTAGTCATTTGTCAAGCATGGTTTTTTGAAATTCCATACAAGCCATGTCTTGGCAGCCTCCTCTTGCTTGCTCAGCACCTCAGATTTTATTCAGCTGGGGATGGGAATATCCAGGTTTCTCATGGTTTTTTCACTGAGAGGCCAAGCACTTCTGCTGCCTCAGGCTGGCGTTTTTGGGAGTTTGAAATGAAGGGCATTGCTGAGCTTTGGATGCCTTTCAAGAAGGTAGGAATGTTTCTACAGAATTTTCTGCCACATCTCTTCACAGTTATCACCTGACGTGCATTGAATTGCAAGAATCTCATTGGAACTATGAAAAAATGATAGTGATAAGGTTTTTATGCAATTATTCTAAGATATTAATAGATCAGATAGGTCAAGCTCCTACTTACCAGCAGTAGCATTTGTCTAATATAGAATCAGACAGTTTTTTATTTAACATTTTTATGTTAAAGTATTTTAATCTCACCAAACTCTTTAACTCTCATCAAAGTGGGAAGTATTCCAGTTGCATCTGAGTTTTT
This sequence comes from Dicaeum eximium, assembly GCA_013396995.1. Lineage (NCBI taxonomy): Eukaryota > Metazoa > Chordata > Aves > Passeriformes > Dicaeidae > Dicaeum > Dicaeum eximium. The sequence continues at coordinate 1,651,462 of VWZP01009288.1, forward strand.
TTGTAAGTGGCAGTAAATTTTCTGGTTCACAAAACAAAGCCTGAGTCTCTTGACTCTCATCTGTACTAAGTTAACTTCTCTTCAACTGCATAATTTAGGTTCTCTTAAGTCACTAAGCTGTAATTGCAGACTGCCCTCATCCTTACCCTATTTTTTTTCCCTTCATCCTCTTCATACTCTACAGCTTTCTTCTCATGCCTTGATAGAAATTACTGGGCTTTGAGGGCCTTTGTTGTATTGGCTTTGTTTATTTATCCTAGGGCTCCTTTTTCATGCATTTAGCAGTGAACACAGCACTGATGTTCAGTCATTCCATCCTTTGCAAATGAGTCTGGAGGGCAGAGGATGTGCTGTTTCCTGAGTCCCCTTTGGCTTCCTCTCTGATTGATGCAGAGTCCAAAAACTGCATGTGTTTTGTTTTCCAAGCAGTGGTGTGTGCCAAAGTCAGTGTGTAAGCACATTCTCTGTCTGGAACTAGGAATTGTAGACATTTTTACAGAGGGTTGCTACTTAAATCATCTTTTTTCTTACCACTTTAATTAATGGGAGGGTGAGACCTTGTGTCAGTACTGCAATACAAGACTGGAAGCCAGAAATTCCTTTATTCTGATCCCAGTTCTGATGGGAACACATGTGGTTGTCTAGGGTAAGCTCTTTCCTGCCCCTTTTACAAGTGGGATGTCAGTACACTCAATGTTTGGATTCTATTTCCCAACAGCCTGGTTTGTTCTTCCTGTGTGAGCAGGGCTCAAGAGGGCCTCTAAACCTCCAAATAAAAGGCCCAGCCCATGGCTGTTGGGAGTTCATGAGAAATTCTCTGGCCACCTACAGTCAGAACTACCTCTCAAAGAGATGTGCTGTAATTTTAACTGGAGCTTGATCCTCCCCTGCTGGAGACAAATACTTAGCTAGCAATGCCTTGTTTGACAGTGGATGGGAAGAAGGAAGTTCTCCTGTGAGAGGGGTTGTTGCTGGTTTGGCAAACATGGAAAGCTGAGGTTGTAGAGGGAGAGGGAAGGACAAGGCAAGCCAGGCTTTCAAAATGAACTGGGAAGCAACACTTGACAGGGTGGCAGCTGTCGCGTTTGACGGTGGGGTTTTGTTTTCTTGGAACAGCAAACGCTTGTTCTGCTTCATCCCGCTAATTCTGCTTCTCTTTCTTCTCCTCCTTCCCAGCTCTTACAAATCCACTGCAGCTCCTTGCAGCCCAGGCCAGCTCGTCCACTCCCGTTGTAGTCAGCCGGGTCTGCGAGGCAGGGACCGAAGAGACGGCAGCGGCTTCCTCCAGTGAGCCTGAAGTGAAAAGAGCACGGATAGAGGAGCCCAGCGCAGCAGTGCCAGCCCAGACTGGAGTCATCACATCCACAGCGCCACAGGGACAGGCAACCAGTGAATGAAGAAGTGGTGGGAGGAGCTGCAGTGATGGCGGGGTGGGCATGGGATGGCAGGAGCCCTAAAGCAGCTTTCACAGGAAACCAACCACAACTGTAACAGCTCAAAACACAGCTGATAAAGAGCTCTTTTTAAAGGCAGATTTTTCAATGGGAGGACAACAGCTGTTAGAATCACAAGGTGCCAAAAAGAATGGAAAATCCCTCCCAAGAACCCATATCTGGAACTCTGTTCTCTCTCTACTTGTGGGATATTTTTTTCCTTTTTTTTTTTTTTTTTAAGATTCAAAAAAATACAGACAACTGATTGTATGACTGCTGGGATGGGATATTTTTAACTGTCTTTTCCCCTTTTGGCTCCAAGGGGATGGGATTTGCAGTTCAGAATCTAAAGGAATGTAATACAAATACAGTCTGCTCCCTGGAAAGAAACTCCTCACGTTCTCTGCCTTAATACCATGCTTCTGAGAGCTTTGAACCATAGGACCATTTTAAAAAGGTCACCTAAGGCAACCAAATGCTGAAAGATGGGTGCAGTATCTCACAACAACATTAAAGAAACATGGTACCAAGCTTAAAAAAAAAAAAGGGCAAATGATTCTATGATTCTGTTTTTTAAAACAGAAAATTCTGAATATAAATGCTTATTTATATGGGGATTCAGGAGGAAGAATTACAGGGCTCAGCCACCTGGATTTCCAGATGCAATTTCTCTCCATTCCCTCTTGAGGGAGAATAGGATGACAGAGGAACTGTATTAACTTGGTTCCTGTAAAGATGTTAAAAACAAAGGGGTTTGTATCTTTACAAATAATTTCTTACAATTATTCATCACTTGCTCTGGACAACAGCCAAAGTATCTTGATGCCTGAGGATCACATGGGGAAGGGTGTCTCCAGAAGGTTCTGTGTGCATTTGATTGATCACAGCTTGTGTGGAGCACCAGCTTTTGTTCCAGTTAGCACTGTGGGTGAAGGCATGGCCACTGCCTTTGTGAACTTGAGAAAATATTGGTTGATGTTCTGCACTAAAGCAGTCACCTTCACCTCCTGGTGGTGGTGTGGACCCTGGTCAGAAGGTCAGAGCTGACCCTCTTCCATGGCTAACAGCAAAATTCCTGTGTTACTCTTTGGAAAGGGAAGTTTAGGGCTTGGATGAGAGGCAGCAGAGGTCATACCATGGTTCATTCAAATTCTGTCAGGGTGTACTAGACCAGGGCAAAAGACTTCTCTTTTGTTTTTCACTGGAGGTCTTCAAACAGTTTTACCAAAATTCATTTGCAAGTTTGCTTTCATTGCTTGGCTCCCTCTCCCATCTCTCCTGCCTTGAGGACCATTTGGGTTGGCCAGTAGGAGGAGGCCTTTACTCCAGCTGCATTCCAGGCTCCTCATGTAGTACAAGGATGTCTTTTGAGGAAGGCAGATTGGACTCACTTCAGCCACGTGCAGCAGTGGGTGCTTGTGACACCTTATGACTAGCAAAGAAATCCACCCCTGCCTGTAGCCTCCAGCAAACCCCTTTGGCTTTACATCCTTTGCAGTCCCCTTGGCTAAGGTGTCTTCTGGCAGCACAGCAGGGATTTTTTTAATTTAGCAAATGTTACGGCTTTGGTAACAGCAAGAGAGACTTGAGAGAGGTGGGCTGTGCCTCTGCTGGGTTATCCCCCATCTCTACTGATTTGCTGTCCTGGGCAGGCTGACAAGGCAGAGAGGCAAAACCCACTGCAGAAACATGACAAAAAGCCTTCCCCAGTGTGCAGTAAATGATACTGTCAGCATATCCATGGGGATTAGGGGTAAGGCACAGCCCTTCAGTGCCTGCTGGAATCTGGAGAGGAAGTCCACAAGGTAACAGCTGGCATCACTTGTTCCCTTCTAGGTTTCCTTTGTCCTTGCCAAATCCTATTCAATAATCAAGTCCCACCACTTGAATAAAATCCAGACGTGTTTAATTCTCAAGTCCATTGTTTTGTGAGAAGTAATTGCTGAAAGAAGGAAAGAATTTCTTGGTCTCATGATTTGCGATTACTTTCTGCGGAGAGAGGCACTTAAAATATTCATGACAGATCATTTATCTCAGCTGGGCTTTCAGAATTCAGGTGTGTGCCCTTAGTGACAAGTTATTAGATGGGATTTTAGTGCTTTGAAATGGTTTTGTGGAGGAGGATTGTTAGAGACCACAAAGTAATTGAAGCAGGCTGGCCTCCAGCTGTCCCTTCTCCCGCTGGGAAGGCAAGGTGTGGCACAGCGGAAAAGCACATGGATTAGCTCTGTTTCTGTAGCCTTTTCAAAGCCAGGAGTCAATAAAATGAACTTCAAGGCAGAGGGCACAAGTGAGAGTGCAGCACAGTCTGTCTGTGGTGAATCATTTCTTTCGGGTGACTGCTGGTGTAGATACAGGCACGCCTCTGAAACAGCCCTGAGGCGCAGGAGTCCTTGGGCTTCCAGAATGTTGGGTGAGTCAGAGCAAGATGAAAAACCAACAGAGAACTGTCCAGGATGTGGAGCTGCCAGGATTCTGTGGATTTTTCTTCACTGATGCTTTTCTCTTGAAGAGTCTAAATAATTAAGCCCTAAACTTCTGTAAACTAATCCAGCACCATAGAAAGACGTCAGCTGAGTGACAATGTTTTCATCCACCATAAAGCTGCTGCTTTGTAGATACCTCTTGAAAGTCCATCCTCAGGTTGCATGTATAGATTTGCCTCCTGAGTATTTAGAACAGAAGAACACTTTCTCTCTTCTTTTTGTGGCTCACAATGCCTGCTGGTTCAAATGGGAGTTGAGGATAAGCAAATATCTTTGTTCTGTTCACCCTTTCTGCTTGAGATGTCTGGAACTCGTCAGTTCACCCTGTCAGGGGGTTTTTGCTTTATCAGTCTGCTGCATCCCTCTGCTACTGTAGGAACTAGTCCTGCCACTTTCAGATTTTTTTTGTAGGTTTGTCTAAACATTGCCTGGTACCAGGTAAAATAATTGTTCTTTCTAAATCGTGTTGAGAGCTGTGGAAAAATGTGGTCCTCATCCAGAATATGTGAGATGAAGACATCTTGTTTCAGGCCTCCAGATGAATTCTTTCAACACTGCTCAGTCTGGAAGACAGCACCATTTTTTTTTTTTACATACCAGTCCTGATTCTCCAGGCTGCAAAGGCATGAAAATTAATGTGGTGGTAAAATTAAGTCTTCAACTAGGAAGATGATGTTTACCTTAATGGTTACATGCAGTACTCAGATTATTTTAAATTGATAATCTGACTTGTTTTTTATTGTCTGAGAAGTTGCATCTCATCTTTGATTACATGAACTAAAGAAGGTTTGAAGGGAAGTGAAGTTGGAGGCTTCACTGGTTTTTCTGCTGTATGTGTAATGAAGGTCAAGGCATATTGAATATTTAAACTGCGATAACTTAGACCTGGTAAAACTGTAAAGCCAAGTTCTTAATGTGTGAATTCACTTTCCACCATTCTCTATTGATTTTTTTTTCACCTTAGGCAATGACATTGACTAATTTTCTTTGATCACAGTTTATAGCAACTTTCTTCACTCCAGTTTGCAAGAGTTGAATGCAGTCATTCTTTGTTTTATTCCACTGGAATTCCATGTTGTTTGTCTTGACCTTGGCTCTTATGATACAGAAAGCTTTTTAGAGAAAGATCAATTTAATCTGATTTAGTGATAACACAGCACAGTGCTGAGCACAAAATGGAAGTTCATGATTAGCTCATATATTCTTTTCAACTCTTTTTCCTTGCCATATTCCTCCCTCCCCCATACCATTAACGCTGTCCCCTGTAGCATATCCAGTCATTTTTATCCACTGACAGGAGCAGCACCTTGCATTAAGTTCTGCCTGAGGACTCAAGGATGAAAATACCTGTGGAATACATGGAGCTCCAGAGCAGGTTGAGAAAGGTCAATTTGGTCACCCTGTATTAATTTTCATGCTGTGTTTTAGACATGTTACTGTTGGGCAGAGCTTATTCAGGAGAGTGTTTTCAGAGACATCTTAAAGCTTTGTAAGAGGAAAGAAATAACAGCTCAAGCTCTTACAGTGGTTCTGCCATTAATGCAATGGTCTAGCATCAGATTTTGGGGGGAGTAAACTTGATTTTGCATGTTTGGTCTTGTGTACTGGTTTAGAGTTGTCATTCAGAGTTAATTTCCACATTTCCCCCCTTCCTTTTTCAGTAGGGAAATGCCTACAATGGAATAGAACTTGGAGCACAGAAGGCTAGGGACCTGCATCTAAGCAAGTGAGAGCATCTGACCTGAACTCTCTTGCAGTGTGGTGTGGAGCACTTCTCTCTGCCTGCTGGGGATGTTCAGTTGGTGTTGGAGCTTTTCATCTGTGTTAGCAAGGGGGTATTTATTTGGTATCACTGGTGTGTGCTAGTGTGTAAGTGAATGTCAAAATGTAGGGTGAAAGGAGAAGTGTTTCCCTGCTTTACCTGGATTTGGGGATCTTGGATGACAAGGGTTTCACCTAGCAGTAGCTCTGTACCTTTCCTTAGAGAATCCACTCTCATCACACAAGGTGAAAACTTCCCAGCAACAGAAGAAGAATTTCCCATGCAGTTGTATGTGTTCCTTGCCTCTGAGAAGAACCCAGCTCTGCCTCCTCTGCATGTTGCAAATAGGTACTTGAAGATTCCAGTAAGATTTTCCCAATTTGCTTCCTTCTCTTAAGGCTGAACCAGCCTGGTTGTCTTGGTCTCTTTTTGTCCATCAGGTGGAATTGCTGCAGGAGGTCACTGTGAGCCTTGTACTGGGGAGCCCAAACTCAGAGACAGTGCTGCAGATGTGATCTGGGGAATGCTGGATGGATTGGAAGTGGAATCCTTTTCCTTGGCCTGGTAGATACACTTCTGTCAGTACAGCCTGTTTGGTGTCTTGCTGCAAGACAAGTGCCAAGTGTAAGGAACAAATCACAAAGTGAGCTGGATTGCGTTTGTGCAGATACAACCATGTTGTCCCTCTCTTCCAAGGGACAGTCCTAGCTTGGGTCTTTCTGAGCAGGAAGCAGCACTGAGGGATCCTGATCACTTTTGAAGATACCTGTGCTTAATCTTATCAAGTGATACTTTCAATCCAGTGTGGAACTTTCCTGAAGTTTCTACCTGCTGCAAAATCTTTGAGTTTTTTTTAAGTCCTGCTGCTAATAAGTTGGACTAGGGCATTAAGAATGAACCTCTAAAGGAACAGGACTTGCTTCATAATTCTGCCCTTGCTGCACAGAGTTTTTGAGTTTGCAGATGCCATCCTGCAGCAAATGATCTGTCTTCTCTTGCTAGCAAGTCTCCTGGGCAGCTCCTGTTTCTGCTCCTCATCAGTTTTCCCCCTCTATTTGTAGTCATTTCTGTCAACTCCAGAGTCCTTTAATCCAACTCCTAATTTAATTCCATTGCTTGAAGGTCTGCATCTGGTGAGGATTCTTGTGTTAGGTTGCAGTTACACAAGTAAACAATCTGTTGTCTTTGTGTCCTCCTGGGTGAAAAATCATGCCCAAGCTGCTGCTACTATAGCATACACTACTGCTGGAAAGTGTAGCTTCCAGTGGAGCCAGCTGTGCTGCAGAGAACAGTGACACTACAAGGTCACCTGGGTTGCTGGAGCTGATGGCACTGGGAGGTGATGCCTTCTTGCATGTTGATCTGCACCTGATCAAATCTGGGGAATCTCTCTCTGGGCTGCCTGGCAGCTGTTGGGCTGTCATTTGTTCCATCAGCATCTCTCTCTGCTGAGTGGGTTGTTTGCAGGTTTGTGCATACAGGTGGGGGTATATTTCCGTGCCATAATCAGCAGTGGGAATTTCCTGTTAGGGTGTCTTTCATGGGGCAATAATACACCAGGGAGCATTTTACTTTGGCCTGAGCAAGACATTTTGAAAAAATACTTGGTTTTCTTGGAGCACTATATTTAAATTCCAAATTCTGAATCAATTTTTGACGTTTGTATTTATATGTTTGGAAAGTTCTTTTGATACCTTTTCGATTTACCAACACTGAATTAAAACCTTTCAGAATGTATGGTTGGTCCTCTCCTTATGTGTCACTTTAAGTTCCAGGGCACGAGGGTAGCTGTGCCAAATCTACCCCTTTGCTCTCAAGACAGAAAAAAAAACCATTGACAGTTCATGGGTGGCAGCTAAGGAAGAAACCCTTTAAATATTTTTTTTTCAGAGAATATTAAATTAGATCTGTGTAAACATAAAATTTATATTTATTAATGTGTGAGTGTGTGAGCGTGTGTGTCAGTATAGATATATAAATGGTCCATGACTATTTCTTTCTCTTGAATGGTACTTACACAGACTTTTATACAGTGTGGTGGTAATTCCTGCACCGGGCACTGACCCTGAAAGAACGATGAACCTGTTTTTGTAACGAATGTGAGCAGCCAGTGGAAGCAGCTTTACTTCAGTGATGGCTTTCATTCCTCTCGCAGAGCACAAGAGGCAGCTTGGTACTTGCATCTTCCTTGTGTAGGATCCCTGCTCTGGCTTTGTCCTGCTCTCAGCAACCCCCTGTCCACGCTGCTTTTCTGGCAAGGAAACCCCCCAAATGGCACTAAGGAAAGCTGGAATCCTTTCTTGTCTGCAGTTCTCTCTAGATGCAGTATCAGGGAGTTCTTTACAGATTCTGCTCTGTAAGTAATGGGATCTTACTTCTAACAGAGGAGGTTTATGGGGGGTCCACGAGGAAGCTGTAAGGCTGAGGAATTCCTCCCTGTCAGGTGGCTAAGCTAACACTGGGGCAAAGGAAGTAGTTTCTTTGCTCAGTGGTGAGATTATTTTCCTTTTATCATGCTTCTGTCTCTTTTGGGGGTGAGATGTGTCTATATCCCCTTAAAAACAAGCACAGAAGAGTTCTTCTAATGTTTCCATTCACAGGGAGTAAATTTTACTGAACAGGCCAAAGTTCAGGTGTGGTTTAAATCCACAAGGATCACTAAATTCACAGAAGGGTGTATTTCGAACCACTTGGGTCTTCTTGAGAATAAAAGCAGGTGATATTTGGCTTCCTAATCCTAATTGCTCTTCTAGAAGCAGAAATTCTCTATGAGGATCTGAGTGAAAGCTTCACCTCAGCAGTCACTGTTTGGTGATGGGGCTTCAGTACTTCAGGGAGGACATGGTTGGTGAGAGGAAGAGTGACCAGAACAGGAGCAGCGAAAGGAAGCAGCTTTCCTCCTCATGCAGCACAAAACAGCCCCTGTGAAACCCAGACTTCCCCTGAGAATTTGGTTGTTGCCTCATGTCTGCTGCCAGGTTATGCTGTGATCTGGACCTCTCTGTCCTGCTTCTACCCCACCTCAGTTTCACTTAAAGCAGTCCGAGACAGGGCCTTCCTTAAAGCTAAGGGCAATGGTGAGGAGAAATGTCTTGTAGCTGAAGAAAAATGAGATTTAAATGGAGCAGAAAAAGTGAGAATTCCTTCTGTTTCACTGTCTTGCTGCTAAAAGTCTGGTGCAGAACATCTTGATGTTCTGCTGATTTATATGCTGCTCTTGGGAGGTGGGCAGGCTGCTAAGTTGGCTCTGTAGCAATTGAATTACTGTAAATCTAAACTTGCTTAATCTCTCTTTTTTTTCTCCCTCAAATGGGCTTGAAGTAGAGGGAACCCAGAGTATTGTTTGTAAAATCTTTTTTGCTTTAATAGAAAACAGAATGTGTAAAAAAAAAAAAAAAAAAAAGCCAAACCAATTTCATTCAAATATGGTGATACAAAAAATGGCTTTAAAATACAAAAATCTTACAAGAGCACATGTTGTGTTGGGTTCTGGACATGCTGTTTGTGCTGAGGAGGCTGGCCTTGTCCAGCCTGCCAGCCAACCTCCACGTAGCCAAAAAGAGCATTTTTAGAGTCTGTAGCTACCCAAAGGACTGTTATCCAAAGGACTGTTAAAAGCTGTTTAGGGATAAATCAAAAGCTGTGTGCGAGCAACGGATGGTAAAGCTGGAAATCCAGATCCAGCTCTGAATAATTGCTCTAATAAAAAACAAATTTGGAAAAATCCGACTCTTCCCCCTGTTCTGCAGATGCTCATCCCCACCGAGTCCCCGGGGAAGGCTGAGAGGAGAACCTGAAATACCTCAGTGGCTTCACAGAAGGGTTTGCTGCAGAGATCTGGGCCAGCCTTGCCCCTTTCACCTCGGTTTGGCACTTATTTTATAAAATAAGGAGGTGATGGAAAGGGGAAACTAAAGCCATGCTTGCATTTCAGTTCCTGGTGTTGCCTGTGCAAGACACCTCCAGCCAGATGTTTTGGGGTTTGTGGGTTGGTTTTTTGGTTTTTTTTTACAGCTGGTATCAAAAATCGGGGTTTTTTTGTTTTGGGTTTTTTTTTGTGACTTGTTTTCCTTATCAGTGCTTTTTAAAAAGCAGGAGTGTGTCCCAGGGGGAAGCTCCATGGGGGGCAGTGGATGTGAGGTTCGTGTTCTTTGTCTGGCCATGTTGCAGCACTGCTCCTGGGAGATGCTCCAGATGCACCCAAGGAGCAGGACCTGTGTTTCCACATCAAATGGGATACAGTGGTTTTGTTTGTTTGTTTTTTTTAATATAGAGCCATACATTTTTTAAGTAATTTGAGATCTGAATGTGATTTCTAATGTATCGAGAACGTTAATATTTTAAAGCTATAACAAAGGTTTAAATTTCTACTCTTTTTTTTTTTTTTCATTTATTTTAACTGTTCTGTTACCTTAATTTGATGTATGTGGTTGGGGAATGTTGCTTCTCCTCTTAGCATTTGTTTCTATAACCAGAAATAAAATTATATATGAAAGAGAAAATGCCCTGAAATTGCTTTGATGTTTTTGGATCCTTCCAGTGTAGCATCACAGGGGGTTGAGTTTCCTGCAGCAGTGAGGGGACAGCATTTAATTTTTTTTTTCCTCTTTTTTTTTTTTTTTTTATGTAGGAGGGTGTATCTGCGCACCTTGCACTGTTTAGAGTTCAGACACCCCCCTTTTGATCCCTTGTCAGTGAACATCTGGACTTGTGTGTGTGAGATCCCTGGTGCTTCCCCTGGGCTTACAAACAATTCCTCCAGCTCCAGCTTTTGCTTGGTCATGAAGTGAAACATTGTTATTTTGAAAGTTAAACTATTGCAGTGTGTTCCCCTGTAATTTATAATCATTGTTTTCATTTAAGCCTGTGAGATCAGAAAACAGTGCTTTATCTGTCTTGTAGTTAGACTTTTCCTCCTTTTTCCTCCTGATGCAGCTACAATTTAAGTTCTAGGCTTATTTTGACTAAACATTCTTACCTCCAAAATTAAATGGGAATATCTTTTAAGGCCTCAGTTGACATAAAGTAGCTGTGGTTCATAGAATTTTAGAATCACAGAATGGTTTGGTTTGGAAAGGACATTAAAAATCACCTAATTCCAGCTCTTACTGTGAGCAGGAACACCTTCCACTATCCCAGGGTACTCCAAGCTCCATCCAGCCTGTCTTGGACATTTCCAGGGATCCAGGGGCAGCCACAGCTTCTCTGGGCACCCTGTGCCAGGGCTGCCCCCCCTCACAGGGAGAAATTCCTTCCCAGTATCCCATCTAACCCTGCCCTCTCAGTTTGAAGCCATTCCCCCTGTCCTGTCATTCCATGCCCTTCTAGAACGTTTCTCTCCATCTTTCTTGCAGTCTCCCTTCAGTTACTACAGGGAGGATTATTTTTAATTGAATAATTAATAACTATTCAATTAAAGGATTAGTAATAATCCCTTAACTAATTAAAAAATTAATAACACAGTACACAGTGAGCAAATATATTAATCCAGACCCCTTTCTGGGGGGGGTTCTTTTAAAATTACCCTATCTTTGGCTCCCCACTTGCTGCTGCTCTGCTGGGTGATTGCCCAGGCATGGTGTTAATGAACTTTAATGCCAGGAGAGCACAGGGCAGGGAATTACCAAAGGGCCAAGTGCCAAATCCCAAATCCCATCCCCTGGCATCTCCCCCTTGCAGGTGCTGAGAGCTTCAGCCGTGTCAGCAGTCGGGGGAGAGGATCCTGATGGATTTTTAACTTCTGGGAGTGCCGAAGACCTGAGCAGCTGGTTTTGGGGTCTCGTAGGTGTTTTGGGAAGCTCTGTTTGATGAGCAGCTGCAGGAAAGGCGGGGACCTCGTGTTTTACCACGCACCCGTGGAAGCCACAGCTCCATCTCTGCGTGTCATGATGTTCTCCAAAGGTCTGAGTGCCCAGGGCGGGGTGGCCCCCGAGCCCAGCTTGTCCTCAGGCTCCTGAGGTGGGGAATAACGACAGCAGCACCTCGGGCAGTCCGTGAGCAGCCACTGGCGAGGATTTCGGTCGCCCCTCGCCTCTGCGAGCCCGTCCCGCCGGGCGGAACCTTCGTGCAGGAGCAGCCGCGTTCCCCCGGAGCCGGCGCGGCGTACCGCCCGCCCATGGGGGACGGCTTTGGCCGCGTACCGTGGCGGCAGCGGCGGGGCCGGGATGTTCACGGCGGCTGCCGAGAGCTTCCTCAGGCAGGCGAGGTGCGGCGGGACAGGGGGACAGGGACGGGGGGACACGACAGCGCCACGGAGCCCTCGGGCCGGGCGGGGGTGCTGGCGGGGCTGAGCGGGGAGCCGGGCGGAGGGAGGGCGGTGCGTGCCGAGCCCTCAGCCCGGAGCTTCCCCTGAGGGCCCGGCACGGGGCCCGGGTCCCTGACAGCCCCGACTGCCCGGCAGGGAGATCCAGGAGGAGGAGCTGCGGAGGTTCGCCGGCCGCGTGTCCGGCCTGCTGCAGGGCCCCGAGGCGGGCCCCGAGGCCGTGGATGGGCTGCGGAGGCTGCACCTCGCCGTGGCCGCCACCAAGTACCCCCGCAGGTGAGTGCTGTGTGTGTCCGGAGGGGCAACGCGTTACCTTCCTCACAAAATACAGGAACGGCGTGGGTTAGGGCTTTAGAATAACACGCTGGCTTGGAAACCTTAAGTTCAGTTTAAACCCAAAGCCTTCTTCGCCTTTCACCCCCTTGCTAAGCACAAGGTGCCCATCTCCTTTTGCAGCACGATTAACAAGTGCTGGTGTCACTGAGCCCTCTGTCGAGGTGCACTCAGAAATTAAGATGATGAGTGGCATTAGCCACTGTCAAGGGGGATCATCCCAAAACCAAAAATATACAGGAAATAAACAGGAAATAAACCTCTGGATCTTTTCTCGCCTTGCAGTGATGTTTACTGTGACTCTTGCAGGCTCGATGGCAAGTTTGTGGAGCTGTTGCAGACAGTGCTGTGCTCACCCAAAAGTCCTGAGCAGATTCAGGTGCTGTGTGCTGCCATCCTGAGAGAGATGTCACCTTGCAAGGATCTTATCCTCTCCTGTGATGAGATTCAAGATACAAAGCTCTTGAGCCTGGTATCCTCCGTGCTTCTGGCTCAGGTAAATGACCTGTCAAGTCAGAGATCTTCCCTTGTCAATATGGATTTGCTTTTTGATTGTTCCCTGCTCCTGAGCTCCTCCCTGAGCTCAGGGAGAGTGAAAATCAATTGTAAGTATGTAGGAAAAAGCAGAAGTATTTCAGTGTTCGTTTAAGAGATCTCATTATTCTGCTTTGCATAGGAAAAATGGCAAATTTTTGCATATTAAGTGCAAAATGCATGTTAATGCATGGTACTTAACAACAAAAAATGCTTAAAATTCTAATGTTTAGACACTGGGGTCCTGGAAGCAAAAAAGAACCCTTTTAGAGCTGGCTGCTGGAATAGATTTCAAATCAGGGTTGCTTGAACCTGGGGAGGAAAGCAAAAGATTTTAGATACTCTTCTTATTCTTCTTATGATATTGGTTTTCATGTTCACATGTAAAAAACATACACAGAACCTATAAAACATGTAAAACTGTAAATGCAAATGACACTTCAAAGGTCCAGATTCTCTATGGAGAGAAGCAAACTTCTTGCTTGCAGTGTTGCCTGGGGAACAAGCTGTAAACTTCTCTTTTTCCTCTCCCTCTTTTATTGTGCCTGTTAAATGTAAAATATTTTTGTGAAACTTCCCATTCTGAGTTTCACTGTGTGCTTAGAAATGTTTCCAATGTTTCTGACATTCATCTGAGTCTGCTTAACTAAAGGAAATGAAACAGAAACCAGCAATGTGTTATTTATGTGCTGCCTTACAAAGCTCTTCTCTCCCTTATCCAGCCTTGAGACTGTCCTGCAGTTCCACAATGTAAAAACACACATAAAGCAGCCCCATGGTTTGGGATCTGGGAATTCACATTGCAGAAAATCTCTGTAAAATGTGGTAAAATCCCTTGTGCTGTGAGTTCTTTTTGTGTTTGATTTTGGTATTGATGCCTGATGGAGGAGATTGGTCTCTAGTAGTGGTTGATGATCTGTCTTTACCTCTGCTTTATTTTTCAGGAAGATAAGGGTGAAGTGGCAGCTGTGGGGCAGGGTGTTGTGAAAGCCCTTGAAAGAAAACTGCCCGAGGGTCAGAGTGCTCTGTTCCTTCTCCCTGTCCTGGCAAATGTCATCAGCCTTTCACCAGAATCTCTAACAGAAGGTAAATCTGTAGGAAGGGCTGAGATTGCCACCTGGCTGTGATCTGGGTAGTGATCAGAAGGCTCTCAGTTGGAAACTGCTGTCAAAAGTGACATCTCTGCTATGAGGAAAGGGAACTTACTGGGTGAGGTGTATTCCTCAGAATTGTATTCCTCAGAATTCCTCAGAACTGGGACTGGGCCTTCCAGTCAAATCTTGGCCATGGCTTTGTATAACAGGATCATACTCTAGCTGAGGTCTCCAGATGCAACAGGAGTATGAAGCTGTAGCTATCCTGAAGAGCACCAAGCCAAGAGAGAGAGAGAGAAACAGAGCTGTGCCTGTGCACCTGGTCAGGAGAGCAGCAGAAACAACTAGAGGTGCTCTTCATCAGAGAGGCAGCACTGGATGGGTGGTGGTGAGTTAACCTAGGAGAACATTCCAGGCTTTAAATGCTGGGGAGTTGTGAGTAAGAGTGAGTTTCTGGGAGTTTCCTGTGAGGTTTGTGTACTTTATGCAGTGTGCCAGAGAAGCTTTTGGGGGGATGCTGGGCTGGGTGCATGGGCTGGCAGAGCAGGAAGGACACCTGCCCCAGCTTCTGTGAGTTGCCAGTGAGGGAGTTGTGCCTTTGGCTGCAGAGCTGAAGCCAGACACTGCCTGAATAAAGTGACCTTGTTTTTGCACATTCCTCCTAATAGCAGCTGTGGATGGAGACAAAGGAACAAGTATCTCTTGAGTGATCTGGTAGCAGAGTCCTTGGTTCCAGCACTCACTCCCTGACTGGATTGCTGGATCAGAACAATCCATAAAGAAATTTTCCTCCAGGCTGGAGAAAAAGCACAGCAATTGAAGGTTAACAGGGACATGATGTAGAGGCTGCTTCTCTGCCCAATCTAGCAATGACCCTGTCCCTTCCCTTGTACAGAGCAGACCAATGTTGTCAGTAAAAAGCTGGCTGACTGGCTGAGGTATGCAAGCATTCAGCAAGGAATGGCTCAACCCTCTGGAGGCTTCTTCTCCAGTCCCAGAACCAAACAGGTGAGTGCTGAGTTGCCATGGTGACCTCACAAGGGCATTTGTTAGTCTGTTACCTGCTGGTTTGGGTTCCCAGAGTCACCTTATTTTGGAAAACAGTAGCCTAGAAGTGCTGCTGTTCTTCGGCATTTTTTTGTGGGATATGTGATTGGGACATAGGAAAGCAGAGTAGGGGGATTTACAGCTCTGAGGTTTAGGAGTTCAGCTGTAGAGACAGAGCTTTGATCCTTGAAGTAGATTTTAGAGAAGAGTCTTTTAGTGACCATGTACTTCAGAGTTAAAGGTGATTGCAAATGAGACCAGTGTCAAAGTAGCAAAATTGAGTGTTTCAGCTGGGGAGAAGGATCCAGCACAGCTGGCTTTTCTCTCTCTGGATACCTGCCCCTCTGCAGGACCCCAGACAAGGGCTGCTTGTCTCCATGGGCTCAGTGGGGTTTTCCCTGCCCTCTCACTTAGCCTTTCCCTGGGGCTCTGACCTGCTGCATCTTTTTCTCAGCCTG
This sequence comes from Dicaeum eximium, assembly GCA_013396995.1. Lineage (NCBI taxonomy): Eukaryota > Metazoa > Chordata > Aves > Passeriformes > Dicaeidae > Dicaeum > Dicaeum eximium. The sequence continues at coordinate 1,666,871 of VWZP01009288.1, forward strand.
CTCCTATCACAGAGGTGGATGGTGCTGTTGCCACAGACTTCTTCACAGTGCTCTCAGTGGCTCAGCACTACACACAGGACCAGTGGCTCAACGTGCAGACTTTCTCCATGCTGAGAAGCTGGCTGCTGTGCTACGGGGGCAAGGAGCTGAACACCCTTAATCCAGGTAGGGATTGAAGGGCTGCAGCCCCAAGAGGGCTGTGTGCTCACAGATGTCATAGGAGGTGGCTGCACCAGCAACCCAGCAATCTCCTCTCTTTCAAACTGATCAGATATTAGGAAGAAATTATTCCCTGTGAGGGTGGGGAGGCCCTGGCACAGGGTGCCCAGAGAAGCTGTGGCTGCCCCATCCCTGGAAGTGCTCAAGGCCAGATTGGACAAGGCTTGAAGCAACCTGGGATAGTGGAAGGTGTCCCTGCCCATAGCAGGGGCTTTGGAACTGGATGAGGTTTAAGTCACTTCCAGCCCAAACCATCCTCTCATTCTAAGTGACAGGAATATGGGCAAGAGTTCAGAGATCTTGGACTAGGAGCAGGGAAAGTTTGGGAAGGAGTATCAGTAAACCTTCTGATTGATACTTATTGATCCTTCCTTGGGGAATTACTTGTTGGGTGAGCCTCCTGTTTTCAGACAAAGCCCCATGGATTCCTAGGAAAGAAGGCCTGGGTGATGGGAGACAGCATCTCTTTAATATTCTTTTAACATCCCCTTCTCCTCAGCCCCCTGTTCTTCACTCTGCACCTGGGGACAGGCCTTTCTGCTGCTGGGCTGCTGGTGACATTGCCTGTGAGGAGCTGACACTGATGTTTGTTGTGTAGATGACAAAGCAGGAATGGGCAGGTGTGTGACATCTGGGACTGGCCGGCCGCTTCCCCCCAGGGCGCGCCTGCGGGACAAAGCCTTCGAGTACTGCCAGCGCCTCGGCGAGCAGAGCACCCGCCGTGAGTCTTGCCAGCAGCCCTCCTGGCACTCCTCTGGGTAGCGTTCTCCAAAATATTTCTGCATGTTTGGGCTGGGATCTCACTCCCTGCAATCCACAGTTAGGCTGCTAGGGATAGGGGCTGCTGCAGCTGCTGGGATAAGTCACTGACCAGCCCTCAGCTGGGGTGTTGGGAATGATTTGGAGGCAACAGCAGTTCTGTCTCCTTGATTTGCCAGGGAGGCTGTGAAACTTGGTTCTCATTGGCCTGAATTTAGGATCTGTGTGTGTTCCTGCCTGCCCTGAAGCCAGGGTTAGTGCTCAAACTGACAGCCTCATATTCCTCTGTGAGCTCAAAGCTTAACTTGGACTCATTTCTCTGGCAGGACCCCTGAAGAAAGATGATGGAGATCTGCAAAAAGCTGTAAGTACACAGAGGTGGGGCTCAAGCTCTGAGAGTTCCCCATTCCAATCTTACTCTCTGCTCTCCTGCAGTGTCTCATTGAGGCAGTGACAATCATGGACATCATCTGCAAACAGGACTCCTCCTACGTGTGCCGTGCTGTCTCCTTCCTGAAAGTCCTGCACAGCAGGATCTCTGGGGATGCCACTTATGCCAGGGCACTGCTGCCCATTGCCCAGTTCTTCCTGAACCACAGTAAGTCTTCAGCTCCTACCCTCTTCTCCACAATCCAGTCTTGCCTATTCCACCACAACCTTTTGTCCTGGTAGTTTGCTGCCTGCCAGAGTTGGTAATTCCACCTTGCCTGTGCTCTGGTATGGATGATCCCACCCCAGGAGATCCCTGCTCTTTAGAGGAACATAACCCAGATCTCTCTTAGCCCCTGGAGCCCTGGCAGGGCTGCTAGGTGGGCTGTGCTCAGCAAGGTGCTGTGTCCTCCCAGGCAAAGTGGCAGCTGTGGACTCAGATGCCATCTACAAACACCTCTTCACTGAAATCCCAGCTCAGCTCTTCCACAACCCATCACTGGCCTTCGAGTTTGTCCAGTTCTGCAAAGACAACAGCCAGCTCTTCACAGACTCCTCCAGCATATTCAGACAGAGCTTCCCAAATCTCTTCAAGGTACAATGTGTTGGAGCAGCAGAGGGGAGAGCCTGCTTCACATGCCCCTCTGTGCCCTAGAACTTCCTTTGTGCACCCTCCATGTGCTTCCATGGCAGTGCTAGGGAGAGCACAGGCAAGAAGGATTGTTACAAAACAAGTGTAAGTTTGAAGGGGAGGAGGGTTCTGGGTGTGTTTAGCACTGCCAGGAGAGAAGAGTCACGGTTGGCAGGACTGTGGAGGGCTGGGGAGCACAGTGAACATAGGACACAGCACTTTGTTTCTGGAAAGTTTAGTAAGTTGCAGCTTGCCAGCCACTGAACCAGCTGCCAGATGCCTGTGTTGAGCTTCTAACAAGCTCCTGGGTTTTGACCAAACCCTCAGACTTGTCTGGTTTTGCTTTTCAGAAGTGACTTTCCCTTCCCCATCCCATCTGGTCACAGTGTCTGGGAGTTGTCTGGGTGTGTGATGGAGTAGCAGGAATAGTGCAGCAGTTTGTGTTTGTTCCTTGCAGTTCCTGGCATGGAACAGCCCACCTCTGATCTCAGAGTTTGTGGACCTTCTCCCATTTCTGCTGGATCCAGGCACAACCATTGAGATCTTCCATTTGCTGCTTGACCTGCCCTGTTTGACAGCAGCTCTGGACATCCAGCTGAGGTAATGCACCTTCCCTTCCTTTCACTTTCACAGCATCTTCACACTGACCAAAGCCCAGTGCACACTTGTGAGCCTCAGCTGTCACAGAGCAAGAGGCACCACTGCAGTCAGGTTAACACAAGGCTGCACAGATGTCAGCCCAGTTTTCCTGGTACTGTGTTGTACGTGGGAAGAGAAGGTGACCAACTCTCACATTTCAGTACTGGACTGTCTGTGGGGCTCAGGGAGCTGTTGCCATTCCCCTCCCCTATCCAGCTCCAAATGATTGCCACGTGTTTGAGGCTTCCATGAGCTACCACCTCAGTACAGAGGTGGAATACCTATTCTTCCTATCCTGCTCTTAGCCCTGTTTTTGGCTTTGTTCTCCTGGAGGCACACAGAATTTTCTTCCTGAGATCTTAGGAGCTGCGAGTTTCCATGAAGATGGGGTAGGACTGGAATTGGCTGTACCTCTGCTCTTCCTTGTCCTCCTGACATTACAGCTCTTTCTGGAGTGCTTAGAAAAGAGAGTCATCCTAGAGGCAGATGTTGGTGGGCTTGGATGGCTGAGGGATACAGAGTGCCATTTTTCCCTTTCCTAGGCATGACACAGAAGCACGTCTGGAACTATTGCCTCAATATGGGGGCCTGAGCTCATCAGGTTGGCTCTGTGGCTTCCAGAGAGCCTGGATTAGACCAACTTGGCTGTTCAGGATCCCAGCTCTGCCCTGGCCCATTCTCACAGTGCAGCACATTCTGTGTGTTCCCTCCTAGGGCAGCTGCTCTTCCTGCCTCCGAGAAGGCCGGGGCTGACCCAGCTGGGAAACCAGGCACGTGTCTGGAGGCCTTTCGCCACCCCCTCTACAAGAGCACGTTCCAGTATCTGCTCCGCACCAAGTCTGCTCCCCAGGATGCCCCGGAGAGGTAGGAGCCTGCCTGGAGTGTGCTTCAGCCATCCAGCTCTGGGAGGCAGCACTGGGGTTACTGGGAAAGGCACAGCTGCTGGATTTCTCCTCCCTCTGTCAGCTTTGCCAGTCTCAAAAGCTTTGTGGGGAATAGGGAAAGGCAACTGGGAACAAACCTTCAACAGGAGCTCTTCTTTTGCCCACAGTCTGGTTCCACTTCGGCAGCTGCTGGGATCCCTGGCTGGCAGCCCAAGGGTGGTGCAGTGTGCAGAGACTGTCCCTGTCTTACTGGAGCTCTTTTTCAGGGTGGTGGCAGAGGTAGGTCCTTTTGGGGGAGTTTGGTTCCCAGTTGTGCTGCAGGGATCTATTGTTATGTGAAGAGCAGTTGTAGAAGCAAAGTTGTGAAGATGCTGCAACTCCAAGAGAGGGGTGCATGAGGGCAGGGTGGGATTGGTACTGGCATGAACCAGCACTGAGGTGGCCACTTGATCCAGAGAAACAGAAGAGCTCTCTGAAGCAGTGTCAGGTTCATTCTGTGCTCTCAGCCAGCTGTAAAGGAGAGAGATGAGAGCACAGTTAGTGCTTGATACCTGCTTTGTGCACAGCTCCCCTCCTAGATCAGGCAGTTTCTCTGCCAGCTATCTCACCTGCCTGGTTATTTTGGGGTTTGGCTGCTGGATGTCACTGGTACTGCTGAAACAAGGGCTGCTTTCAGTTTGCAGATGGGTCTCTGATAAACCAGCTGGTGGTGCTGCTGCTGCAGAGGAGTGACCAGCTCTATGAGATCCCAGCATTTAAAGAGGATGTGTACAGGTGAGATGAGACAGGAGGCACAGCCCAGCTCCCAGCCCTTCCTCCTGGCATCCAGGGCAGCCCAGGAGCCTTTTCAGTTTTGGCCCAGTGCCTGCTGTGACATACCTTTGAAGGGTGCAAAATGGGGGCTGCACCTTCACCCTGGCTGGGAGCATCCTGAGATACATCCCTGTGCCAGTGGGTGCTGCCAGCCCCTCCTGGCTTTGGGCATCACCACCTTGCCGTGATCTGAGCTGTGCCCTTCTCTCTGCTCCAGGGTGCTGGGCTCACAGCTGGCAGTGCTCTGCAGCCTGCGCCCTGCGCTCGTGGTGGAGCTGTCCACGGAGATCCTGGAGTTCTCGGGAGCAGTCAGCAACATCCAGAGCAAGGAGCCCATCTTCACCCACATGGTGAGGCTGCTCCAGCTGCACTCTGCTGCTCACCTTCCCTCCTCCTATCTCCTAGCATGAGCTAACCTGATTTTCTATTCCCTAAAAATCATTCCATTCCCTTTCCCTGTGCTCCTTTCTGCCCTGGCTCCAGGCGTGGGCTGTCGGCGAGTTCCTGTCGGTGTCGCACGACAAGCGCTGCACAGTGGAGCAGATCATGCGGTTCTTTGAGACCCTCGAGGCTGTGCTCTTTGAGATCACCCAGCTCAGGCCACAGGCCAGCACCCCCAGCTGTGCCCCCCGTGCCATCAGTGTCCTCATGGCCACCTTGACCAAGCTGGCAGCCCGCAGCCAGGACTTGATCCCCAGGTGAGCACCGGCAAGGGGGTTTACACACTTGAGTTGTGATCTGGCTGGGTGAAAAGGTCCTGCCAGCTGATATCTGTGCCCTTCTCTCCTGCAGAGTGTCCATGTTCCTGTCCAAGATGAGGACATTTGTGCAGAGCCCTGCTGTCACCTCTGTTTACTGTGAGGAAGACCTTGAGGAGATCCTTATACGTGCAACTGAGCTCATGAACCTGCTGAAAATGCCCAGTGTGGCTCAGTTTGTGTTCACCCCACCTGTGGCCAGCACACGGTTTCAGAGGGAGGTGAACGACTCCCTCCCTTTGGCCCTGAGGATGGTCACCCAGCTCCTGGAGCCTGCTCCAGGCTCCATGCCAGTGTGAGGGCAAGAGGTTTCTGGAGTAACTCATTGGACACTGCTGACACTCAAGGCTGAGGCCCTGATCTTAACTGGAAAAGAGGAACAAACGATTGTGATTGAAACAGAGAACAGGAATAAGGAGAGCTGAGGCTGGTTTTCTGATCTGAGGCTGTTTGTATTTCTGTGTCCTAGTGCCTGTTGCTTTTTTATCTCCTAAGCTTGTCTTATCCCTTCCCGGTGAGTATGCATTGAAAATCCTGGTGGATTTGTGCAAATGTTGCAGGAGAGTGAATGGTGCATTAATACCCTGCCAGCACACCCTGTCCCTTTGGAGATGTACTTCCTCTGCCTTGTTTCCCCTCCCCTTTGCTCTCACTACACCTGCACATGCTGCTTTTCTTGCCTCTCCTTGCAGATGAGGCAAAGGCCTGTGTGAGCTGGAGGAAGCAGGACTGACTGCATCACATCTGGGAGCCCTCACTGCTCTTCTGTCTCACCCCTGGGGTGAACATGGAGAGATCCAAGAGACAGCTGCCAGAGCAGGGCTTAGAGAGATTTATTGATCCAGTTTATTGTTGACACAGAGCATTTCTTAACATCCACCGTGTCCGACAGGCGCCATGCTGTGCTCAGTATCTGCACCAGAGCTTTGTACACAGCTCAGCTGTACATATTAGCACACAGGGAAGTCAATCCATCCCACTGCTCCTCCTGGGAGAAGCCAGCCCTCATGCACACTAGTAAATAGCAGGGTTTATTTACAGTCTGTTTCAATACCTGACTGCACCGTGAGCGACACACAGCTCTGGGGCTGTTTTCCAGCTCCAGGGGTGCTCAGTGGGTCACGCTGGTACTGCTGGAAGGTGCCAGGATGCAGCCCCAGCACTGTCTAGTGCAAACCAAGCCTCACCCCAAGCCCTGGCTCTGGGGCAGAAGGGAGTAAGAAGTGCATGCAGTTTGCCATGGGGCTTTAGGCAGCCCATTTCAAGTTTTTTGGAGGATGACAGGCCAGTGTACCTACTTGATTGAAAGTGAAGTGAATCACCAGGAGCCCTGAGCCTTTGCTCACCTGCCTGGTAGAGCTGAGTCAGTGGCAGGAGGATGCACTGCTCCCAGTCCCTGCTGGGGCAGCACCCCAGGGCAGGGCTGTGAACGTGGCCCAGCAGAGCAGCAAGGCACTCGTGTCTCAGAGAAGGTGCCTGGTCCATCTTGCCTAGAAAAGCAGGCCAGGCTGCGCTGAAATCCAGTAGTGGAGCATTTCCCTTGCATGGAGTGTTCCATCATCTCTCTCCTCCTGCGACGTGCAAGACTAAGCACAGGAACCAAAACTGCAGCAGTGAGGCATAATTAAAGCCAACCCTGCTCTAGCATCACAATCCTCAGAGCACTGTTGTTGTGAGATGCCACGTGAGTATCTGATCCGCTGCCAGAGCCTGGACCGTGCAGGGTGTGATGGAGGCTTTGCTGCAGGCTGTTTTAATAGGGTTCGGCTAAACTAGGTCTCAGGATCTGTCTATATGTGGAAATCAGGTCGGGTTTATCCCGTTAATGGTGCTAAAAGCAGAGGGAGGCCGGGTGTGTGGGGGCCCGGGCAGCCACACGATGGAGCTGAACCCTCGGCTGAGCTGACACCGGGGGCGGCAGCAGGTAGCACAGCGGTTGCTGGGACATTCGGAAGTGTCCTCCCAAAGGGAGTCTCTGCTGTCCATCATCACCTGTCGGCATTTCAGCAGCACGCACCCGGGAGATGCTCCGAGCAGGGCACAAACAGGGTGGCCTCTCAATGGGCTGGCGAAGCTGGAGGGGAGGAGCAGGACGTGGTACCAAGCTGTCATTTGTCTGCCTGGGCTGGGGGCAGTGCTGAGCGCTGCTGGGCTCACTCAGGTTCCTGGTGCCACCAAGCCTTTGTGGGAACATTCTGCCATCAGTCTTGGTGGCCTTCAGCCGGGATCGTGGTGCCAGAGCCGGGCAGTAAATCTGCAGAGCAAGAGCAAGGGAGTCCTCCTCTGCAGGGAGCTCTCCCCAGGACTCACAGAACTGCTGGTGGTGTCAGCCCTTTGCTGTACCTGCTTCCCATCCTGAGGCAGGGCTGTAGCTCAGCAGCAGAAAGGCACCTGAGCTACTGTATGGCACCAGGGGAATTAACTCCTGGCAATGCATCCTGTGTGGAATCCCACTCCTGGTGCTTGTGCTGCCTTCGCCACCCCCAGAGCTGGGCACACTTTTCCAGCCTGACGTGCCAGCACCTCAGGTGGCCTCTGCCACAGTGAAGCCCAGGCCCCACATGTTCTCTTCAAAACCCAAAGGTATTTCAAGCCTTCTGCCTGCCAGCATAAAATACCACACAGGGCTGCCAGCCTAGAGGAACAGAGGAGCCTGCCTACAAGTCCTCATGGTGGGAGCATTCCCTTCCCTCCCCCTGCCAGGGGGGACAAAGGAACAGGAAAGCTCCTGAGAAGGACGACACTGGGTACAAGGTGAGGCTGGGCAATGGATCAGGAATGATGCTCCCAGCCAGTGCAGTGGGAGAAGCGTGCACCATCCTTGTGTGTCCTTTCATCTGCTGCAGTGCAGGGGCAAAGTGTCCAAAAGCACATGGAGGGCTGCTGTGGAGTCCTGGTCTCCCCTCTTGCACTCCAGGCTCCCTGAGGTCAGCCTTAACCAGAGCTGTAGCCACAAGCTGCTGCAGGACCCTTGTACCACAAGGACTAAGAGGAAGAGGAGCTGGAACTGATCTTCTTGGCTACTTCAATGTCCGATTTGGCAACCAGAAACCGCAGCTTTTTCCCTCCGGAGCGGATGAGGTCCACGGCACTGCAGGGAGCAGCAAGAGGGACAGAGGTGAGTTCTGGCTCCCTCAGGAGCCTGCCAAGTCATGGAGGTTCACAAAACACCCCCTTTGCCAATCACCTGTGCCTGCTCAGGGCGACAAGCGGGGGCTGTTTCTCTCCTGCCTGTAGCTTTGTGGAGGGCTTGGCCTCCAGGTTAGTGGTGCCAGGACAAGGGAAACAAGCCCAAAGCTGCTATGGGCACCTGGGCTCTGCCTCTGAGCTGTCCCATCCCACCACCTTCAAGAGGAAACCTGGCTTGGATGGGGCTGCAACAGCTCTGCATTGCTGAGACCCACCTCTGGAGCTCTCATTTATTTCCCATATATGCTCCCCAGTTGTTTATCCATAATCCCTCTTCCAAACCCACAGCCTTCCCCCTCTCTGGTGTCCTGTGCAGGTCACTCCTCTCCCTGCAGCTTGCTGGTACCGCAGCATCCTCAGGACTGCAGCGCTGGCAACTCCCGGAGCAAAACAGCCAGAAACCTGGAGCTGAGATTAACTCGTGCAGCGCTGGGAGCACCCCAGGCCCTCTGGTGAGGTGAGACTCACCTCTGGTAGTCTGCCCCGATGAGGCTGGTGCCGTTGACAGCCAGGATGCGGTCCCCGATGGAGAGCCGGCCGTCGGCAGCCGCGGGGCTGTCCTCGATCAGGGTGCGGATGTAGATCCCCGGGGAGCAGAGCAGGGTGTGCTGTGGGCAGGGGAAGGCAGTGAGCAAAAAAAAGGGACACAAAGATTTGTGGTCACAAAGGACTGAGCTCCCCAGGCAGGGTAACTCTCCCTCAGGGCTCACAGCCAAGCTTGATGGCAAGTGGGACCTTGGAGACGCTTGATGGGGATGGTGCTAACAGTAACAGGAAGGAAATGTGACACTTTGGTTTTATATCAATTTATACACAGAAAGGAGAGGTGGGGGTAACCTGCTCTTGTTCAATTGAATTAGGAGTAAAGCATCATCAGCCTGCAGCCGTGTTGGGAGGGGAGCTCTGCTCATGCTGTCCCAGATGCTCTGTTTCCTACTGACCAACAGCACAGCTCTGAAAGGCCGCTTAAAGAGATCCAACCCACAATGCCAGATTCCTCCTTATGCAAAGGAGGAGCTGTTTTGACACCCTGTGAGCCTCCCTGCTCCTCTCTGCTTCTCCTGCCACCGCTGAAGGGTGGAGAAGAGACCTCGGCTGAGTCATTTTTCCTTCCACAAGAGAGCTGAGCCTGTTTGCTCTTCCCAGCTGCAGGACAGCTGTGGACTTTGCATGCATGGCACAGTGACCTACGAGTAGAGATCCACTGAGAGACCCCTCCGTGCCTCCTTGTCCCCAGGAGAAGCAGCCTAGCTCCCGTGGGAAGCCGTCAGCTTCTCTGCTGGCTTTCCTTGGGTTATAAACCACATCCCACATATCTCACTCCAGCTGTGGGAGGAGCACCAGCTGAGAACTCACCACGCCGTCGATCAGCCCCATGCCCAGCCCGATGGGTCCCCTCTCCAGCTCCACCACGAAGACGTAGCAGAAGTCATCGGTGGCAGAGCTGCGGCTGGAAGACTCCGGCGTGGGGAAGTCATAGGGGGTCGGCGAGCAGCCTGGCATTGGAGAGAGCGGCTTAGGGCTCTGGCACCGCCCGAGCCCGGCCTCACAGCCCCGGGGCAGCGCCAGCCCTCGGTACCTTCGGGGGTGCCGCCTTTGGTGCCGTTCATCCCGTTCCTCCGGGCGTCCTGCAGCCCTTTGCCGGTGCCCTGCGGTGACTCCGGGCTGCCGGAGTCGAAGTTGAGGGGGGTGGTGGGCGGTGTCAGCAGGCAGGAGGGGTCCGTGGGTGCCGGGCCGCCCTTGGGCACCGGGCTCCTGCCCAGCTGCAGCTGCTGCAGCTTCTCCTGGAGCTGGGGCTCGCCGGCGGGGGGCTCGCAGGGGCAGGCGCTGGTGGCCAGGCAAAGCTGGGGGTTGCCCTCCGGCTCGGCACAGCCCCCCAGGGTGCAATAATCCTCCTGGGCAATGGCGCTGCCCAGGGCGGCCGCCGGGCCCTCGCTCACCTCCAGCACCTCCGGCGTCGTGCATGCCTCTTTCTTAAGGAGGAGGAAAATGCTGTGGGACCCCCTGCGTGTAGTTTTCACTCCCTGCCTGCACCACACCACCCTCTTGCTTTCCTGGCTGCCGGATGCATCCGAAGCCTTGGCAATTCAGACACTGCCAGACTCGTCCTGGCTTCCCAGCACAGCTCCCACACCCCAGTGTGGTGGCCAGGGCCGTGCTGGGGATGTTTCAGCCAGCCAGGAGGGGACCTGGTCATATTCCTGCTGGGGGATCCCGCTGGAAGGAGACACTAGGGTAGCACAGCCCCTCCTGTGCCACAAGGGCCGGACAATGTGGCCCCGGGGTGACAGTAGGAGGCAGCAGTGCCTGTGAGTGCTGCAGGGAATGGGGACAGGATGGGAGAGGAGAAGGGGACCTCCTGGAGGGACATCCTCAGCCTGGCAGCTGAGCTTAGCACCCACAGCACTATCACCCTCCCCGTGCTTTACAGGCATTATTAGCTAATGAGTGCTTTTGTGCAAGCCTGGCTGCTGGGGACGGGCAGGGTGCAGCTCAGGGAGGACAGGGAACACACAGGGAGAAGGGGAGCACTGCCCACAGACATCTCCCCTTCCTCCCTGCTAACGAGATTGCTGGGAAGAGCCTGTCCTTCCAGCTCAGCTTCCTGCATACCCCGTGATGGGGGATTAGCAGCACTAATCCTTCCAGGAGCTCTCCATGAGTGCACTGCCACAGCTCCAGGCTGCAGGCGAGGGCAGCAAGCCCTTGGCACTGGACTTGGAGGGGTCTGCAGAGGGACTCACGACCCTCCTGGCCAGCCAGGAGAGGAACAACCCCCCCGTGGGATACAGGCTACCTTTGGGAGTGCTGAGCCTGGCCCCTCGCTGGCGTGGGGACTCCTGCTCTGCAGGCTCCAGAGGAAGTGGCGGATGTAAAGGAGGTGTCTGTAGATGTTGTCGTCCAACGTCTCCACCTCCAGGTCCACTTTGAAGCCCCCGCTGGGCAGGATGATGGGTGGGTGGTTGTCAAAGGACTCCAGCACCTCATCTGAAAGGCAGAGGGATGGAAGTCAGCACTGGCTTGGGCTGCACCCCACTTCTGCCTCCCAGCTCTCAGCCATGCAGGCTCCCTGCTGGGATGAGGGATTTAGTGAGCTTGAGCCAGCAAGCTCAAGCTTGCTGGCTCAAGCTCTGCTGTCCTCAGTTGGGACAGCAGAAAAAGCCTCATGCACTTTCCATCTTTTGCAATATCTGAATGTTGGGGCTATGGTTATTACCAGTTGCTGAAGGTACTACAGGACAGCCAGGAAGGGGAAGGGAATGACCTGTTTGGTTTGTATGTGACTGGAGCAGGCTGACCAGGACTCACCAGGCTGGAAGGTGGCCGGACTCTCCTCCTCACTGGGCTGCCACGCTGAGATGCAGCCCACGTCCATGACGGCCTGGCACTGGCTCAGCACCCGGTGCAGCTGCGCGGGGCTCAGCGCCGGGAACTCGGCTCGCAGGGACGGCCAGGTCATCTGTGTGAGGAGACAGAGCAGGAGGCACATGGCAGAGGTGAGAAACTGCTTCCTCTGAGGAGCAGGAGCTCGCAAGGGGCACGGGAGGGAGAGGTCAGACGAGATGGAGAGAACCAGAACATTCTCTCCTGGGTACTGCCCACCCACAGACCCTGGGGGCAGGTTGCAAAAGGGACACATCAGTGCAGGGACCTCCCAGACACTGAGCAGGTGCCCTCCTGCCCATGCCCATCCCAGTGCCACGAGCCCCAGGCTGGGCATCCCTCACCTGCACCAGCTGGGAGCCGGGCATGGCCAGCAGGTTGGCCACGCTGGCCAGTTTGGCGAAGAACTGCTGGGCGAGCTGCTCGAAGCCGGCGCCGTGCAGCCAGTCCAGGAGCAGCCGCATGCTGGCACGCAGCTTCACCCCCTGAGACCAGTGGTAGCAGCCCAGAGAGGAGCCTAAGGAGGCAAAGCATCCATCAGCCATACCCATCAGGGAACAGCCCCTCTGTCCCCCAGCCCCTGCCCCGGGTTCGTGTCCCCAGCATCCTGTGGCTGTAATTCCTGGTGGTGGCTGGACCTTGCCTGGCACTTACAATGGGGCAGCTGGGTTAATGAGGACTAATGAGCACCTCAGGCTGCTGTAGTTTATTAATGAGCTGCCCCTACTCACTGCCCTCAGGCTCAAAGGGGCAGTGGGATGGGATCCTTGTGGGGTTTAGCCTCTCCTGGGAATGAGGACCCAGGAGCCAGCAGCTGGGTCTGTGCTTGGCCTGCCTGTAACAATGCTGAGACCTGCCCATCTCCAGCCCCCTCCTTCCTGTACCCCTTAAAGTGGCCCTGGGATGGACTGGAGGGCATGCCAATAACTCAGTCCCCTATGTTCTACCCAGTTCAAGGAGGACTGACCCTTATCCAGGATCTGGTTGAAGAGCAGGGTGTTGGAGAAGAAGAAGAGGTAGGCGAACATCTGGGAGGTGATCTCGGGGTGCACTTGGTACTGGTGGAGCAGGTCCAGCACAGCCTGGTAGATGAGCACGACCCTGCGGAGCTCCTCGGGCAGCGGCGGGGTGCCCCGCCAGCTCTCCCGGCACTCACTCTGGAAGGGGTTGCACTCCAGGAGGGCAGGGAGCGACACGTACAGACACTGCAGGGAGAGCAGCAAGTTCACAGCAGGCTCAGTTTGTTGGGTTTTTCTGGCTTTGCACCAGCCGAGCTTTTCCTTCACCTCCTCAAGCCGAGCAAACCCTGCCAGTGCTGCTCCAGCAAGGGGCTGCTCCTATTCACCCCCTGCCTCTGTGGGCTCCAGGGTTGTGCAGAAGTTTAAAAGATTATAAAAATTAACATGTTGGTCACTTTTAGCAGTTGGAAGAGATGGCGTGTGACGCCAGCTAAAATCTGCAAAACCCGATGTGAACCAGGGCAGCAACAAATGAGCTGGACACGAGGGTGCAGGAAAAGTCAGGGATGGATGGGGATGATTTTCCATATTACTTAAACGGGAGAGCAGTGGCTTGCACTCACTTCTTCCAGGGCAAAGGGAAGGGGAGGGCGCAGGGGAGGAAGGTGCGGCTCGGGAGCGGGGCAGGAGCAGCCCCTGTGCCCCTGCAGCCCCGGAGCCGTCCCGCACAGCGCAGCCTTTCTGTGCTCACACTGCCCGCTCTGTTCCCGGCTCCCGCGGGCCAGGGGCCCCTTTCCATCACGCCCTGAATCACACCATTATGCCGCGCTGGCCCGAGCCAAGCAGCCCAAACACCTCCCCCGAGCCGCTGCACTGCAGACGAGGAAACACGCCGCAGTAATTCAATACTTTTCCTGGGCTGAGACCAAAAACCGGGGCACTTCAGCCCGAAGGAAAACACCTCAGCGTGGTGCAACTGCCAAGGAGTAAAAGCTTAAAAAAAACCCTCCTGCACAGCGCTGGGGATGCTGGTGCTGGCCCCGTGTGGCACGGTACCTTGGAGATGTAGTAGACACACTGCTGGAAGGTGTACATGATCACCTCCTCCAGCACCGTCATCGCCTCCTCGCTGGCCGTGATGGTCGAGGAGAACAGAGACTCCTTGGAGCCTGCAGGGAGGAGAGGAGAATGGGGGAGCAAACCTGCAGCACCACGGCCCCCAGACTCCCAGCGTGTGGGTTATTAGAATTTCCAGGTTTGTATCATCCCCACGGAATCCCTCAACAGGGCAGAGGCTCCTCTGGCCCAGGGGAGCTCCCACCTGCCATCCCCCACAGCTCCCATCACTGCTGGCAGCTCCTGCCTGGCCTAAGAACATTTTAACTTTTTGCATACCCCAGAAAGTTTCTGAGGCTGGTTTAATAAATTTTTTAAATCTTTTTTTCCTTTTGTTGGCATTAACACAGGCTCACCAGTGAGCAGTTCTGCAGGGCTGCAAATCCAGGGTGAAGAAAGCCCCTCAGAGCATTAACCTCAAGCTGCTGTGGTGGCAGGGGATACTTGTGTGTGAATAACAACAAAACCTGGCTCTGGAGCTGGGCAGCACCAGGGCAGGGTGTGAGGCTGCAGATTTTCCCCAGCCCACAGCACAGAGATGTCCCTGCTGATGAGGATTATGGAGGGTTAATGGAGCATCTCGAGGGCACTGACCACCACCTGTGACTGGGGATTAGCAGAGCAGGGTTGCTCCAGCTGGGAAAACAGGCAAGATGCTGCATCCCGACTTACCTTTGATGTCCAGCTCTTCCTCCATGCTCTGGATGTAGGTGGGTGATTTCTGCTGGACAAAGTAGAGGATCTCGATGGCATTGGCCATCCAGAAGATGATGTGCTGCAGGTCTGGGAGAAGGTCTGTGATGGTGAAGCGGGACAGGGTGGCAGGATCCTGGCTGGGGAGACAAGGAAGGTGTTACACCTGCTGCTCCTCAGCATCCCCACTCAGGCTTTTGGGGAGAAAACAGCCAGCCTGGGGCAATGCCAGAGAGCTTTGACAGCCCCCCACCCCCAACCCAGCACTCCCCTTAGAAACACCCTTTACAAGGAAAAATTCAGTGGTTTCTGCTCTGTGGGATGGCAAAGGGGACCCTGTGGGGACCAGGCTGACCAAGGCCACCTGGCCTTTATGGAGTGCCACTTCTGGGGGAGACTTCCCCCAATACAGTTGAACTGCCCTAAATACTTGTGGCTGAAAAGCAGCCCTTCCCCAGGGGGATGTGCTGCTCCTGCCAGCTCTGGTCAGTTAAACCCAGCTCACCCGCCCTGGGCTGCTCAAAAATAAAATAAAAAGCATCTGGGAAATTTCTCAACTGCTAAACTGGTTTTTTTTCTGCTATAGGAAGGGCCTGGGAACATTCTTGAAGTTCATCCTAAAGAAGAGCTCACAGCAAGCACCAACAGTTTCTCCAGATACTGGTTTAGAGATGAAATTTTGGAAATGGCTGGGAAGACAGCACCACTCCTTGCACCACTGTGATTGTCCCAGAATGGTGCTCCAAGCACTGGGACACACCTGTGCCACCACCCCTGGATGCACACATGCAATGCCAGCCCCATCTCAGCTCCCCTGAGGGGTCTCCAGCATGAGGAAGGTCAGGCTCATGCTTAAGGGATATTCCTACTGTATCACTCAGGGGTGAAGCCACAAGTGCAAAGCCTTGGCCAGGTCTTGCATCAGAGAAAGCCCCAGAGCTGCTGCAGGTTCCTATTCCCTCCAGAGCTTTTCCAAACCCACAATTTCTGTGCAGGCATCGTGGTTAAAGGTTCCTATTCCCTCCAGAGCTTTTCCAAACCCACACATTCTGTGCAGGCATCGTGGTTGAAGGACCAGAGAGCAGAATGCATGGGATTCAGCAGGAAAACTCTCATGCATCACTGCTGACAGGCTGGGAGGGTGGTTTTACCAGCCACAGCCTCCCCTCACTGATGGAGGCAGAACCAGGTTGAATTCTCCCCGTTCTGAGGCAGAACAAGGAGGGTCACACTTACTGCTGGGATTGCTTTTCAGCCAGCTCCCGCGTGCGCTCCTGGGCAGGGAGAGAAGGGGAAAGCACTGTGAAAACCACGGGATGGGGTGGCACGAGCATCACCCCCCCAGCACTCACTGCCACCAGAGACCAGGCTGAGGAGCCCCAGGGAGGGGTTCAGCAACACCCCCACCCCACAAACACCCCGTCCCGCCGCCGACTGACCCACACCGTCCTCTGGATCATTTTGGCCGCTTTGAGCAGCAGCTGCCCGAAGTCTCCCGGCTCAAAGTTGGTGGCCGAGTGCTGGATGCAGAGGCAGAGCAGGAAGGCGGGTGTCAGCTTGTGATCATCTCCTCCGGGCTCGATCAGGGTCATGATGCGCCGCAGGAGCACATCCTCGGCCGCCGGCTCGAACTCCAGCTGCAGCTTCCTGCGGGGCGTCCTGGGGCCGGCGGCGGGCGAGGGACCCCGCTTTTTGGCAGCGGGATCCTTGTCCTTCAGCAGGCTGCCACACGCCCCGCACACGTGGGGACCCTCGGGGTGCAGCGCCCGCAGCCTCAGCAGGGTCTGCGCCGGCAGCGGCTGCGCCTTCATGGGGTCCTTGTAGAGGAGCAGGTAGTAGAGGCCGAGGGACAGCAGGTCCCCGTGCCGCAGCACCACCGTCCGGGCCACCTCGGCGAAGTTGACGGAGATGGCAGCGCCGGCGATGGGCTCCAGCACCAGCTTCTCCTCCGAGCGGTGCCGGGAAGGTCGGAGCTTCCTGATGGTGCAGTGCAGGGGCAGGATGTCGGGGGCTGACAGGCTGATGCTGGGCTTGCTCGCCTGTGTCCTCTGGCCCACCGTGTGCTGCTCGCGGTTCAGCAGGTAAACCAAGCTGTCCTGCCGAGCGAGGAGACGCAGCATGAACCGGGGAGGGGGGAGAAGGGACCCTCCTCCCTGCCATGCAGTGAGTGCTGCAGCCTCCTGCTGTCCCCAGCTGTCCCCTCGCTGTCCCCAGCTGTCCCCCATGCACCTTTGCATGGCAAAAACATTTTTTTTTTTACTCTCCTCGCTGCCAAGCAGGACAGCAGCGATATTGGGCAAGCCAATAAATGGGTACAACGACTTTGGGCATGCAGTAATTGGGGCTGCTTTGGGCAGAGGGAGCCCTCCTTCCGCCTCTCCCCCTCATCCCTTCTGCAGCTGCTTTTCCTTCCCACCTTCTCCCCCCCGACTGCAGCGATGCCTGCACCCCCTGCCCCGCGGGGACAGTGGGACCCCGGTCAGAGCATCCACCCCTGGCCCTGCCTATCCCTGCAGCCTGCAGGGCCACCCCGTGCCTCAGTTTACCCAGCAGCACCAACAGGATGGCTGCAGTGCCGGTGTCACCCTGCCACAAACTTGGAACAGCCGGATGCTCAACGGGCACAAAGTAGCCATGAACTGCAAGAGCCGAGCCCGTCCTTTGCAGCTCTCCAAGTGCCTCCAGCAGACTGTTCTGCATCTGCCACTAAGGAAGCAGCCGGACAGGGCACGGGGCAGCTCAGCCACCGCAGAACCAGGGCTCCCTTAGGCCGGGCCAGGGATGCTGCTCGGGGATCACCTTGGGGTGATCCATTTGGGATCTGGGGTATCCAGAGGCATCCCTCTGGGGCATTGCAGGGGGTCACGGCTCCTGCCNCTGGAGCCGGGCTCCGCTGCCGGCCCCGCTCCCCGCCCGCCGTGCCGGGGTCCCCAGGCTGGTCTCGCTGAGGCTGCGCCGCAGGGCCGGGGGGGGCCCGCGCCGCTCAGCCCCCGCCGCCCGCCGGGCCCCCCGCGCCCGGTGCCGCTGCAGCTTCCGCGCCTGGGCGTTGATGCCTGCGGGGATGGGGGGGGCACAGAGCGGCCGTCAGCCCCTGCCG
>VWZP01009288.1:1686884-1699233 GCA_013396995.1 Dicaeum eximium
GTTCTGAAATACATTTTTTTGTTTGTTTGTTTTAAATGGAGCGCTCTTTTGCTGGGAAAATCAAAGAGATGGGGATGGGGAGGGGGGTGGGACAGGGAGAAAATAGCCCCTGCTGTTTACATGCCTTGGCATTAGGGCAAGGCACAGTCAAGCCACCCCAAGCAGTCCCGTGCCCCATGTCCTTCTTAAAAAGGCAATCAGCCCTGCTCTGTCCCCATCCCAGCCATGCCATGGATGTGGCATCCAGGGAGAACAACGAGCCCACCCCGGCCACACTGCTAGGGATGCCAAAGGCCACCCCAAATGTGTCTGCAGGACACCCCAGCTCCTCCCAGGAGCACTGCCCCAACCCTCATTATGGAAATGGGCCAGAGGGAGGAAGGGCTGGGGCAGTGCAGATCCCAGAGCAGGCTGTGGGAGCAGCGAGGAGTGGGGCTGGATCCTGGGGAGCTGCTGCTGCTGGAGCTCAGTGGGACAAAGCAGGGACTGGAGTCCCACTGCCTGCAGACACAGGCCATCACCAGCCCCTTATCGAGGGGAAAGGAAGCTTCTGTATTTATTTTGTGTAGGAAAAAGCTGCTTTTTCACTGCTCATAGAGGCCCCGTCACAGGCTCCCACTAACCCCGGGGCTGTGCTGGAAAGATAAACACAGCTCTTTTCCTGAGCATAACAAAGTCCCTCCAAAAACTGGGTTAGGATTTTTTCATCCTTTGGTACTGTTTTGTCCTCCCAAGCATGTGCAGGTTATCCCATCCAAAACTCAGGCTGAGCATCTCCAGTGCAGCGTGACCAGGGCAGAGCCACTGGCTGCTGAATCCACATGGAGATTGGGCTGGGAACATCAGGTAAGGGGTTAAAGAGCATCTCCAAATTTTACATATCTCCCTGGATAGCCAGGACTTGGACTGTAGAAAGCAGGTACCACTGTCGGGGTGTTAGGCCTTGTTAGAGTTTAGGCTGGACAAGCTCCAATGATCTCAGGCCTAGGGGGAGGTTAACAAGGCTTGGGAAAAAGGATGTACCACTGATAGTGGGCACAAAGAACACTGAAATTACAGGCCACAAGGACATTTGGCAGAACTCCCAAGATAAGGAAGAAACTAATAGAAGCAACTTCAGCAACTCTGCTGAATCAGCTCGGACTGGGTAAGAGGCAATTCTGGCACGGGGAGATTCACAACCACCAACCCAAGAAACCACAGCTCAGAACGAGAGTGCCCTCTCTGTCTCTGTTCCCCCCTCTTTTCTCTTTCTCTCTCTCTACCTCACATGGATTGCTAATAAAATCTGTATTATTTACCTAGCATTTGTCTTGTTTGCACCTCAATCCAAGCAGAGGCATCTCTCACTAATCAGACCCTAACACAGGGCTGGATCACATCCTTAGGGAGGGCTGCTCTAAACCCATCCTACAACCCAGGGCAAAAACTGTTAGTTGTGGTGCCTGGGATCTTGGCTGGGATCTGCCTCTTTTTCAGCTGAGGGAAGAGGTTCACTTTTCCTGGCTGAGAAATAAATCAACAAATAACTCCGTGGGCCCCAGGAAAGAAGAAATGCTTTGAATGTACCCAGGAGGGACTGAGACCAAGCTGGTCCCTCCTAATGTAATTGCTCTGCAGACTCTGCAGGGAATCTTCCCTGGATGCAGTTCTGCTAAGGTATATCAAAGCCAGATGCTCAAAGGCACTTGCCAGAGCATCTTTTAGAATAATAGGCTTAAATCCCAAGTTTCTGGAGCTGCGTGTGCAGTTCAGCCTCCAGCCTCTTGGGAAAGCTCCAGTTAGGACAGGACCAGGTACAAAATGGGGGTATTTTGGAAAATGAATGCCACTGAGATGCCAAGTGCTGCACCTCCCTCCAGCACCCTCCAGTTTGAGGGTGTTTTCCCATCACCTCCACGACTGCTGGCTGTAGGGTCCCCAGAAGGAGCAGGGCTGGGGGTAGCAGGGAGGGAGGGGCTGCCTCATTTGCTGCAAGAGGCTCTACCTGTGCTGCTAATCAGCGCCATGAGGAGCCAGCACTGTCCTCCCCAGTGGGAGGCAGCTAATAAACTAATTAGGATAATGGGTAACAGAGCAGATAAAGCTCTTAAACTATTTGCTAACAGGTCATGGATGGATGTAGAGCCTTTCCCCCAGCCACTGATGCACCTGCATGACCCCAGTGATCCAGTCCTGCGTTCCAGCAATGCCCTCTGTGGGGAAGAGCCTGCAGGTATTGCCCTGGGGATGATTTGAGCATCTCTCTGCTTTTCTCCGAGGGAGCTGCAAGCCTGAAGTCCCTTTATTTCTGCACAGATGTCGTGTTTTCCACGCCAGTGCCTCACCACCCTGGGCAGGCAGCTGCTGCTCAGCAAGGGGACCTCTGCCAGCCTGAGCCTGGTGACAAGGGTGACCCTGGTGGAGGGCACTCATGGTCAATACCCTCTACACCAGGAGTTTTGTGCGTTATTGGGGTGCTGGGTCACAGGCTGCACCGCTCACATTCATTTCTGGCAGTTTGCAGATGAGGTGGGAAAGGGTGGTCCCAGCCCCACAGCATCCCAGGGCCACCAGCACAGGGTGGGACTGGTGACAGAGCCCCTGGTGCCACCCAAAGAAAGGGCTGCAGGAGTGATTTTACCAGGTAAGACAACCATGGGCTGTGTAGTCTGCAGAGCAGACAGCCTGACTGCGGGTGTAGCTTCTGTCTTGGAAGAGCTTGGTCAGCTGTGGAAAATGCCCAAATGTTAAAAAATGGGAATTTCCACAGCCCCACCCAGGAGTGCTGAAACAAATGCAGTGATAACGAAAGCATAATGGGCTTATTTCCAGATGCAGAGCACAGGATCCTGTCAGGAGCTGCTCCTCCATCAGAAACAACCCCATTTCTGGAGGGTGCCAGCCCCAGGCCAGCTCGATGCTGCTCCCGTGGTGGCAGCCCAGACCCCACAGCTTCCCCTGCCCCGTGGGAGCCCTGCACTCCCACAGCTCCCAGCCCACCCAGGATCAGGGCACGGGGAGGAAAGTTCTGCATCCGAGGGGGAGGATTTGAGGCCATGTGGATGTGACCTTGGGCTCTGGCAGGGAGCTGGCCCTGCCCACCGTGTGCTCAGTCCCTGCGCCAGGCTCCTGCTCTTCCCTCTGTTCAACAGAAGCTGTTTTTAGAGTCACTGCTCTCCCAAAGTGCTTCACATCTCTCTGATCCTGGCTGGAGGAAGAGCTGAAGAGAAGAGCAGGGCATCACCTCCTTAGCCCAGGCTCTGGCAGGAGCCACCTGTGTGTCCCAAGTGCAATGAGCTGGGACCACCTGTGGCACCTCCTCCCTGAGCAGCCACAGACTGGACACGGTGAGGAGGAAGGTGTCTCCTCAAGTACCACGTGAAATCCTAATTGAAATTTGCAGGTGGGTGGGCTCTGCTCTGCCTCTGCTCTCCCCTGGAATGCCCAGGGCTGGATTCCCTCACCGTGTGCCTGGGCTCCTTCCAGTCTTTGGTAGGATGGGTGGGAGAGGAGCTGTGTCCCCCCTGGCGTGGGACAGGTTGGACCATTTGTTCTGCTGCTGGTGGGGCAGAAACTTGGCTCTTCTTTGCCAAGCACACAGAGTAACCCTGCATCATCATCAGTTTAGTTCTGACAGTAACAGCCTTTCCCTACAGGCGTGAGGAACCACTCGGGACCCATCCCAGCAAAACCCTGTGGCTGACACCTCTGGAGCCTGGTCCAGACCCCTCTGTCAGCAGGTCTGACCCAGCAAGCACATTGTGCAAGTAAAAATCTGATTTTAAACCTTGCTTCCCTCATCCTCACATGGCTTTTATCCGAGGGTGGGAGGAGGAAAGCTTCATTACTGCGTGCTGGGGTCACTGATTGGCCTGCTGGTTCCTAATGATGCACTTATCTCCCCCTGCCAGCCCTGGCCTCCGTCAGGCACTGCTGCAGGGGCTCTCCTGCCCTACATTGCTCTCTCTTCATTAGCTTTTCATTTTCCTTAATTGCTCCTGCAGATTTGCCCAGGGTGTCAGGCCTGGGGGATGCCCAGAGGGAGATGGGGATGCAGGAGAGCAGGGCAGTGCTGCGCCAGGCACAAAGCTGGGGATGCCATGGCGCTGGTTCACTGATGGGAAAAGCAGGCTGCTCTTGCCTGCTGCTCCCCAGCCACGGGCAGGGTTTGTTATTAACCCCTAAACTGGCTGGGGTGAATATTTGAGGTCACAAATACCAAACTGATGCAGGTGAGTGCTGAGTTCTGCCTCAGTCTTTCAGCCTTGCAGCTGACATCAGTCAGAGTGCCTCCATCCATGTATTTTCAGCCTTGCAGCTGAAATGTGGCCACCCTCTCCCTTGCACCACCCCCTGCACCCAAACCACATCTGAAAGCCTTTGGAGTGGGAGGGCCTCTGGGGGTACATCCCAACCCCTCTCCCTGCCCCACAGCCAGCTCTGACCTGCAGTGGTGGTGTCCACATCCCTGGCCGCCATCTCCTCCACCTCCGCCCTCCTGCGCAGCTCCAGCCGGCGCGAGAAGCCCTCCCTTGGCTTCCAGAGGTCCTGAATGAGCAGAGGCTTCTCGTAGTCACCCAGGACCCTGAGCCCCTCTGTCTGCCACTGCTTCTCGGGGCCCTGGAAGCGGCCGATGACATCGCAGAGCGCGTACTGCGCGGCGCTGAGCTGGCTCAGCCCGTAGCGCTCCAGGGCCTCCTTCACCAGCTCCCGCGCGCCGGAGCTGCCCGTCACCAGCACGCTCTTGTAGTTGGTGCCCGCACAGATGTTGCCCCCGAAGATTTTCAGGATGCCAGGGGCCGAGAGCTGGGTGGAGAGCTCGGCAGGGTCGTCCTCGGCGGCGGGCGGGCCGGCGGCGCTGCGGTCCTTGTAGCTCAGCGTGCGGTACAGCACCTGCGAGAAGAGCCGGCTCTGGCGCTTCAGCCGGTTCTTGGACGGCGGAGCCATGGCGGAGGACGGCCCATAAAACATGGTGTGCGAGGTCGTCATGAAGCACAGCTGGGCGGGGAAGAGAGAGAAAGGGAAGGTGAGAGGTTTGCAGGCCAGATGTGCAGCAGGGCAGAGCGAGCAGGTGGCCACGGAGGAGCCACTGTCACCTCCAAGGTGACAGATCATGGAGGGGCCGTTTCCCTCGGGTAACCCAAAACACCCAAGTGGAAAAAGCTCAGCCAAGCTCCTTGGCACCAGCACGGTTACCCCTGGATGGATTTGTCCCTAAAAACGCAGCCTGGAGAGGGCCCATATTTCTCCATGTCTGTACCAAGAGGTCCCTCTTACCCAAGCAAAATGCAGTGGGAGGAGAGCAGAGCCCAGCAGGACTTGGCGGGGCCCATCCTGGCCAGGAGCCAAGGCATCAGGAGTTACTTTCACTAACGAGTTTATGGAGCAATCCCATTTTTTTAGAGGTGAAACGGAAAGCTCAAGTGCAAATTCACTCACTCTGAGGTCACTGCTAAATGCTTTTGCTCAGCGAGAGGCACAGGGTGAAAATGGGCTTTAATTAGCTTTTCTAAAAATGTCCTGACTCTGGCAAATCTCTTGGCTGTTGCTTGGTTGTGGAGGACGTTCAGGCCCAGGGTGGCATCGCTGACAAAGCTGCCCTTGTCACGTTAGCCCAGGGCAGGGCTGCTCAGGGCAGCCCCGAGTGGGCAGCGACTGCAGGAGATGTGGCCAAGGCTGTGTGGCAGCTCCCAGTGCTCCTCAATCCCCTGGAAAGAACCAGGAACCACAAATCACTTCTGGATTTAGGTGAGTACCACTCCTGCCTGATGTCACTGTCCCCATCTGTGGATGGCTTTGAAATCCCATCCTGGCTGCACCAGCGCCTGGTGCTTGTGTGGTGCTGATGACCCAGAGCCACACTGTGACCTGCTGGCAGGGGAGGTCTGGAAAGACAATCTGAGCATTCCTGGTTGGGACAGAACTGGGAACTCCCTCACCTCCAGATCTACAACATGCAGGGACTCCCTGCATAGACAGAGGAACCCCAAAATGTCCCATCCACGGCTACCAGGGCACGTGGGTGCAGCAGCTGGGTGATCCAGGTGTTCCTGGCTGGGACACGTGAGGTGCCAGCAGCTTCCCACAGCTGCAGCCGTGGCTGGCTCAGGCACAGCCTCCGAGCAAGCTCAGCACTACCGGGCAGAGTGATGTCGGGCCTGGAGAGCCTCCAAATCACCATCTAATCCAGGGAAAAACAGCGTCCTGCTGCTAATGGAGGAGGTCACCTTCTAACCCAGGAACCAGCTCCCAGCCCTGCGTGGAGGGCTGCTGCAGGATGTCCAACCCCCATCCCACAGCCAGAGCACCATGGAATGCTGCAGGTGGGGAAACTGAGGCACCAGGTGCCAAGGATGTGGCTGGGAGCTGTGTAATCCTGCGATGCTGCTCACCCCAAGTCACCCCTTTCCCAGCACCACCAGGACTGTGAAAATGCTGAGGTTTGTCCTTCTCCCCAACCTGCTGGTTCCAAAAGTGACTCCTGGTGTGCTGAAGGGCAGGTGTGGCACAGGACAGCAGGGCTGAGGACCTTGTGTTTTATATTGCCCCACAACTTCACCCCAACTCACTGGGTTCAGGTAAGGCTGCTCCCGCTCCCACCTTGCCAATGAGGAAACTGAGGCAGGGATGGGGGTTTGGGCTCCTCCCACGCCACTGCTCCTCCTCCCCAGCTGAGCCCAGAGCTGCTGCTCCCGCTGGGGACATCCCTGGGGACATCCCTTGATGTCTGCTCTGTGACATCTCCTGGGAGTGCCCCGACCTGGAGAGCAGGTCAGGGCACTGGCAGACAGTCAGGTTCAGGAGCAGCTGCCTCCAGCACGGCCCTGCCAGCCCTCATTAACATTGACCAGAAGGAAAACTGCCCCAGAGTCCCTACAGGACCTTGTCATCAAGGATGCAAAAGACAAAACTTTGTCATCAAATCACCAGTTTCACGGATTTAATCTCCTCCACCCTGAACTACCCCCAGCACAAAGGGAAACCTTTTACCATCTGCTGGTGGCAAAATCGTTCCTCCAAGCCCATATTACAGAGGCACCATCCTTGCTTCTTGCAGGTCCCTGCCTGGTTTTGAATGTGTTATTTATAGCTCAGCTATTTTTCTGCTCTTTCTATCAAACGCAGCTCCTACAGAGTTGAGGAGCAAAGACATTTCACCGGGAAAAAAATCAGAAGCCTGGATCAGGAGGAGGTGCCAGCCTGGTCACCCCAATTTTCAGCATCTAGAGCAGCACAGGTGTGATTTTACAGGCACCAACCTAGATGACCTGAGCAATCACAGCCTTCTGGAGACAACAGAACACACCCGGCCTTAATCCCCCTGAGGGCTCTATGGATGGGATAAGATGATAAAGAAATTTTCTCCTCCCACATCCATGCGCTCAGGCACGCTGGACACCGGCGTGGAGGTTTCCACCAGGAGGAAATCTCTGCTACGAGGAGGAATCTCTGCTACGAGGAGGAATCTCTGGTCCGTGCATTCCCGCCGAGCCCCGCTGCGGGAGCTGCTCCAGCTTGGGGACAAGCAGCAGGAGTGTCCCACCTTGCAGCAGGTCAGTGGGACATGGGCTCCTGGACATCCCCAGCCCAGCTGAGCCCCTTTTCACTGCTGCCATCCCCCTGGAAGGACACGAGCCTGCAGCTCTGGAGCACCATCCAGACTTTCCCAAGAGTCCCTTTCTCCAGCGTTCAGTGGCATTGTCTCTCTAGGCCACGCAGAAATTAGTCCAAAGCCTGGGATTGCCCCCCAGCAAGATCTGTGTGAGGGATCCTTCACCTCTTCACAGCCTGACCACACCAACACCAGCTCTTTTCCACAGCCAGCTCTGTCTGTGTGAGCTCTGCAGAGCTGTGACAAATGCCCGTGGTGTTCACGTGGCCACCACACGTCCTTCCATCACCACAAGTGACCCTGCAGGCCTGAGGTTCCTGTCCCATCACAGGAGAGCAGCTCCTTCCCAGGGCCCCACCCAGCACTCAGGAAAAGCCTCTCCCTACCTTGCCATCCTTCTCACGTGCCTCTTTCCCTTCCGTTCATCCTCCTTCTCACAACAATCTTTGCCCCTGGTTGTGCATCATCCTGGGCAGGCGTCTGTCACGTTTCTGAGAGGGGAAGAGGAGGAGAGGTCCTGGCCTGCTCATGGACATCAGCTGCTCGCAGTGGGGTGGGTTTGGAAGGCTCAGAGGTTCTGCAACACGGTCCTGATGTTTGCATGGGGGCTACTGAACCACATCTGTACCCCCTATAACCAACAGCACCTGCCCCATCACATGGGAGATGACAGCAGGAGAAAAGGAGAAGGAGAAGGAGAGGAGAAGGGGAGGAGATGGAACCAGCAACAGCCTGCAACCTTTATCTCTTTCTCCTAAGCAGATGTGTCCCCAAGGATGCCAGGCTGGGGACACTCTGACCCACAGGTGACAAGCAAGCCCTGGACCAGCTCCTTCCCCCAGCAGCCACAGCATGCTAGGATGTTCCCTGAGGTTTGTTTTCCTGGATCTCAGTCTGTTTTGCTGGACACCAAGAAGAGCCACCAAGCACTGCCCCCTGGCCTTCCCAGCACTGATCTGCCAGAACACAACCCCTGGTGACCACAGACAAAGCTAAAAGGAGCACCTGCCAAGTGCCACCAGGGATTCCACAGCTGCTCCTCAGAGAGAGCCATCAGGGCACAAAAGCTGCTCTCTTCCATGGCTCCACCGTGATTAAAGATAAATGCATCACCCTCTAATTAAATCTCCTAATCAGGGCCTCGGTGTGGTTCGATCCAGTCCCTCTTGCTGGCCCAGCCTGGGGCTGTGGGAGAAGCTCTGTGGGGTTGTGATGCAAAAGGCAGAGAGGTGCTGACCCCACCTCTGCTGCTCCACGTTTCTTCCTTCCGATGATTAATCGCTCCTCCTGGTAAAATATTTATGCCTTATTTCCAACATGTCTGCCCTCAGCTGCCAGATATTGATTCTTGCCATCTTTCCTCAGTTAATGAGCTATTGGCTACTGTGTATTTCTCCTCTGCGAGAGTATTTGGATGCTTTTGCCAAGCTCTGCTCTTTCTTCTTTGATTTGATTTCTGAGTGGACTCACTGGATGGCTCCCTCCTCTCCAGCTGCAGGACCCTTTCTGCAGCCCCCTGGTCCCTTCCCCTCGGTCTCCACATCTCCTCTACTGAGCAGGAAAGATTGGATTTGGCTGCCATAAACCCAGATTTGGTTCTGACCAGAAATGCAAATAAGTGTTTGGGGGTTTTTTTTTGGTTGGGTTTTTTTGTTTTGTTTTGTTTTGTTTTGTTTTTGAACCCACAGCCAAATTTCACATTATCCTGAAAATTTTTAATTCTCCAGTGCAGAAATGGGGACAGGCAGGCAGCCACCTCCCAAACTGGTGCCTGGTGAACCCCTGTGCTGCCTCTCCCAGCATGTGCAGGCAGCTCCAGCTGAAAATTCACCATCCAGATTAGGGACAGGAAACCACGTACAGGCACAGTTATTATTTTTGGGTGTAAAAGATTTCCATGTTCCATTCTGCTCCAGCTAGGATGCCTTTCGCTCACTCAGCTTACCACCCGGATTTGTACAAACCATTAACACTCAGCTGCTCTGGGTCACATCCAGGTTTTTCCAGAAATCATTTCCATCTCCTTTCTCCCAGATTAGTGATAAAAACACCAAGTCCATGTTACCAGCAGTGATAATCTCCCCAATAACTGCCTTGGAAATGGATCACGTTTATTTAATACCAGCTTTCTTGACACTGTGCAATGTCAGCTCTAAATACTGGACTGGATTGACTTTTTTAATACTGGAAAGTGCAGATTTTTACAAGAATATCACCCCTCATAATTCAAATGCTTCTCAGAAGCGAATTACAGCCAGAGAGTCACCTCTCATGTTGGAGACTGAATTTCTACTTGCCAGGAGTTATTTTCCATACAGCCACGTTGGATGGCAGCAATATTCCTGGTGCTGAAGTCTTTAATCAATTCAAGCCCTAGCCAGGTTTCTCCCTCTTCTCCCTGGGGGGATGCTATCAAGCCAATCAACCTGTAGCTACCAGGTCATCTTATTCCCTTATGGGAAGAGCAACAACACTATTAAAACACTTTTTAATCATCTGGAATTTCCCCGGGGCTCATCCTGGCACATGGAGGGTGGTGAGATTTCAGCTATAACCACCCCAGGATAGGAATCAGAAAAAAAAAAAAAAAAAAAAAAAGCTGTTTCCTCAGATCTTTGTTTGAAATTTTTCTCTTTTTTTTTNTCTTTGTTTGAAATTTTTCTCTCTTTTTTTTTCTTTTTTTTTGGATGGAAAGCGCTGGAGTGGCAGCCTGGGACTAGCGGCAATGACCGCAGCCTGCATGCTGCAAGCGGAGGGAGAGGCCGCTCCGGCTCTGCAATGTGGAACAAATTAGAACTCGGAGAGCAAAGGAAATGAGAACGCCCTGGACGCGGTGGCTTTGACGTGCGCTCCTCGGCTCCAAATCCTGCCCCTCTGCTCCAAATCCTGCCCCTCTGCTCCAAATCCTGCCCCTCTGCAGATCCCGTCCCCGCAGCCGGGGCCACCCCGAACCCCCGATCTGACCGGAGCCCCCCGCTCCCTTCCTTTCGGGATCAAGTCTCGGCTCCAGAGCCCGGCCTTTCCTTGTGCGAGTTTTATCCATCTAATCTAGGGGCAGCTCGGAGGCTGCTGATGTCCGTGGCTCCCTCGGTGCCGTCTTTAGCCGGATCAGGGCGGGTAAACTCCTTACCACGTTATTATTAGCAGCAAGCACCCTGCAGCAGCCCGGACCCCGCGGCCCCGGGACTGCTCGA
This sequence comes from Dicaeum eximium, assembly GCA_013396995.1. Lineage (NCBI taxonomy): Eukaryota > Metazoa > Chordata > Aves > Passeriformes > Dicaeidae > Dicaeum > Dicaeum eximium. The sequence continues at coordinate 1,697,673 of VWZP01009288.1, forward strand.
ACAGGATGGAAACAGCCCCGGTCCCACAAACAGCTTGTCCCAAAGGCATCTATCGCTCCACAAACATTGCAACAGTCTGGGACCTGATTCCACAAGGACAACAGGAGTCCTTTCACCAGGTTTTCTTTACTGGTTTTTTTTTTTGTTTTGGTTTTTTTTTTTTGTTGTTGTTGTTTTTGTTCTTTTTTTCTCCCCAGCTGGGGATTTGCAGGGTCTTTTGAGCCGCCAACGTGCGGCAGCTCTCCTGTAATGCACCAGTGCAAATGCCAGCCCTCTGCCCGGGCAGCTCTATTCACACTCCCCAGAAACCCTGCACAAACAGCATTTGCTTTTTGCTGCCTCCCGAGCTCCACAGCCTCCGTAGGCTGCCTAATTATAAGATCTTAGCAATATTTTTTTTTTCCAGCGATAATTAACTGGTCCTGGAGAGAGCTGAAAATAAGCACTTCCCAAGCAAGTAGCAAACTCCCTTGAGTTTTCTCTGCTGAAGTTACAACTCAGCATGAAACCGCGCCAGCCTCACAGGGACACAGATCACCTCAGCACCTCCCTGCCACGGCCTGGGATGCCACCACAGCGGCAGGCAGCTGAATCCAGGTGAAACGGCGGGTGGGGGATAGCAGGGGGATCCCAAGGGTTGTGCAAGCAGAAACGGATCCAAGGATCCCAAGGGGCATCCAAGGGGAGAGGGATCCCAAGGGGTATGGAATAGGGACACGGATCCCAAGGTACGGTATGGAATAGGGAGAGGGATTCCAAGGGGTATGGAATAGGGACAGGGATCCCAAGGGGTATGGAATAGGGAGAGGGATCCCCAGGGGTATGGAATAGGGAGAGGGATCCCAGGGAGTGTGGAATAGGGACAGGGATCCCAAGGGGTATGGAATAGGGAGAGGGATCCCCAGGGGTATCGAATAGGGACAGGGATCCCCAGGGAGTGTGCAAGGGGCAGAAGAAGCCCAAGGACCATGAGACCGGGAGAAGGACCCCAAGGAGCGTGCAGTGGGGAGACAGATCCTGAGGGGTATGGAATGGGGACAAGGATTCCAAGGAGAGTTCAACGGGGAGAAGGAGCCCGAGGAGGGTGGAACGGGGAGGATCCCGAGGGACGTGCGATGGAACACGGACCCCCAGGGACAGGGGAAGGCTCCCTGTGTGCCCGGCCGTGGGACAGGGACCCTCGGGCGCTGCGGTTCCCGGCACAGCCCTCCCGCCGGCCGTGCCCGGTGCGGCTCCGCGGGCAGCGCGGGTCTCCCACGGCAACCGGACAAGCCCCGAGCGCCGCGCTCCTCCCGCCTCCGCTTCCCAGGGGACGAGAAACAAACGCTCCCGCCCGACGCGGCGAGCGGGGATCTGCCCCCCAAGAAAGGGGGTCCCCGGGGTGGGGTCCCTGGGGTAGGGCCCGCCTTCGCCCCCCGCGGCCCCGGTACTCACCGTCGGAGCGGGGCAGGCTCGGCGCGACCCCGGCGGCGGCAGCGCCCGGAGCCGCCGGGGCTGCGCGGGCACCTCGGGCCCGTCCCGTCCGCCGGGGCGGAGCGACCGCGGCTGCGGCGCCCCCCCG